>CM035419.1:119342147-119349054 GCA_020310875.1 Ceratopteris richardii | reverse complement strand
TTAGCTGACATTTCTGATTTCTGACGTTTAGCCGATGTATGATGGGTACAAGGTGGTACGGAACGTTTGGTACGGCACGCGTACGGAACGTGGTGCGGTACCAAACGTCAAGATATGGAAAGGTATGGAACGTTACCTATATATATATATATATATATATATATATATATATATATATATATATATATATATATATATATATATATATATATATATATATATATATATATATATATATATATCAACATTCAAAGATACATATATGCATGTGTGTGCAATGTGTCATTATTCATATATGCAATGTGTGTCATATTATATATGCATGTGTCATATAATAATATAGCATTGTATCATATTATATGTATATGCTATTGTGTCATATTATATATATGGCATATGCAATGCGTGTCATATGTATGCATCATAGTTGCACAAGACTTACTAGCTTGAATGAGGAAAGCAAGTTGTATTAATGAAAGTAGGCTAAAACTTCAAAATCAATAATGATTAAGGCTAGTACCCCATAAGGAAGGTTTTACAAATGCCAAAGCTTAAAACCCACAAGTTGAGAGCATAAAAAAAGAACGGATTTTTTTTTCTAATTGGAACACGTTCCAAACGTTTTTTGGAACGCACGTTCCGTACGGAACGTGCCGTACGTTCCAAACACGTTTGGAACGCGTTCCAAAACTACCTTGGATGGGTACGATAAAACATTTCTGACGTTAGCTGACGTCGCATAATTTTTTAATTAAAAATTAAGAGAAAAAAAAAAAAAAAAAAAAAAAAAAAAAAAAAAAAAAAAATATATATATATATATATATATATATATATATATATATATATTAATTACATCATACATGATAATATAATACACATGTAAACAATAAAAATATGTAACATCTACATAAAGCAATGTAATGTCAAGTGATTCATGGATGCATAAGCAGTAGACTTGTAATGAATACCAAAACATCATGAAAAGAAAGCTGAATCTTGAAACTACCAAAATATGAAACCCTAAGTCTCAAATCATATGACATGAAGTGATAAATCATATCATCAACCTCCTCCTCCTCCTCCTCCTCATCATCATCATCATCATCATCATCAATATCATCATCAACCTCAATATCAACATTAACATCCTCATTTGCATGACTGGCTTCAATATCATAAGTGGGTAGATCACCATCATTTTCCTCTTGCAATGTAAGAAGTCTTTTATCATCCTCTTCTTTTTCTATCATATGAAGGGTTACCTCCATTTTTTCAAACCCCCTTTCTTTGATCTTGTTTATGAGGCGCAAATTCGTATGAATATACATCAATTTTTCAAAGTTTTTTGGTTTCAATTTGCCTCTTCTTTTTGTTTGAATCATTGAGAAAGTGCTCCAATTTCCCTCACAAGGAGAAGCACAAGATCCTTGTGAAAGAATACAAAGTGCCAATTTTTGCAAATTAGGAACACATGGTCCAAATTGCTCCCACCATCTAAGAGCATAGTGCATTCTACTTTCATCACATACAAGTGGCCGTGAAAATGCACCTGACATAGATTTAAAAGAATCTAGCTCATCACATATTTTGCCTTCTTTAGTAACATCTCCATGTGTAAATCTTTCGAAAACATCCATCCATCCATTGTGAACTTCTGCATCCATTTGCGGAGCCTTTTCCCTCCAAACGGAATGAAGAACAAATCCTGCAGCATGGAGAGGGGAATGCAACATGTCCCATCTAGCAATGCATAGATCTTTCACTTCATCAAGCCTTTGGGAATCAATGGTTTCCAAAGCTGAAATCCTTTCAATCATCCTATCTGTCAATTCATAAATAAGACCCATTGTGGCACCTTCTCTATCTCGCAAGCATAACAATCTCAAAATAGGACTGCAAATGCTCACAATTTCTCTTGCATTCCGCCAAAAGAATGCACTCAAAACAATGGCAAACACATCTTCAGCCTTTTGTGTACGAGCAACCCTTTTCCATACATATTCAGCAGATACCATCATGGAGCGCAATCCATTATAAACACGCTCATCAAGTAGGTTTGCAAGCATAATAAACATATAAGCAAACCTTGTTTGTGCAAGCTTAACCAAATCTTTAGTGCTGAACTTTCTAAATAAGGCCAACACGGTAGGCTTCATGGTCACAAACGTAACAACTTTCAAAGCATTATCCAAAACTGGCTTTACCCATGCAAGTTTTCCAATGTCCTCAAATAGGAGATCTAAACAATGGCATGTGCACCTCGTATAAAAAATATGAGGCCATTGTTTCTCCACCAAGTATCCTGCTCTAACACAATTGGAAGCATTGTCCACACATATTTGCACTACATTTTCTCGACCTACATCCAAAATAGCATCTTTTAGTACCTCAAAAATAAACTCTCCAGATTTTACCTCACATGAGGTATCCAAAGATTTTAGAAAGACACTGCCATAGATGCATGGTACCATCACATTGATGATTGGTCTATTCCTGGTGTCAGACCAACCATCGCAAACAATATTGCATCCAAATATTTTCCACTTTTCTCTTATCTTTAAGAGGTCATCCTCAATACATCTAACCTCCTTATGGAGCTCAACTCCTCTCAATCTCTGATATGAGGGAGCTTTGAAAGAAGTCCCTACTCTCCCAACTGCATGAAGCATCTATAGAAAGTAAGGGCTTCTTACCTTCCAAAATGGAATATCTTCATCAAAGAAAAAACAATGGATAGCTTTGTATGCATCATCCCTAATTTGGCTATCAAAAGCCTTGTCCAATGGTCCTACATGTCCTCTTGAACTTTTTGATGCATGACCACTAGAAGACTCTCCAAGCCCAATCTCCAAATCATCACAAGGAGATGGTTCTCCAACACTTTCCACAGTTCCAAATACTTGGGATTCTCCAAGAGAATTCTCTGGTACCCTTGCATGTATTTTCCTGCATGAATCTTTAACATGTTGAGGTACCTTATCACATTTCCCCACACCATAACCCTTCAGGGCAAGAATATGAGCCCTTATGCAATTTGCTCCTCCATCCCAAGTGTGGGCACAAAACTTACACTTCACTGTCCAATTACCTTTTGGTAAGGCCTTCACTTTATCTACTAAGTCCCATTCAACTCCTGCCTTGCGGGGCATCTACACAACATCCAAAGAACATCTCCAATTAGCACTCGATCTTAAGATAATAGACGTTTACCGAAGTGGATTTTTTTCAATAACAAAAACTCTAAATAATATATTAAAGACATTACATATTTCAACAATATAAAGATTTTTTAAGCATATTCATACAAATAAAAAGGTAAAAAAAACAAGATCCATGTATTCCCATTCTCCAATCACTTTCCTTAGCATCTACAAATATTAAAGACATTACAAATGAATTAATTTCAAAAACAATAGCATTTAAATTTCACACAATATCTATAATATATTATTTGTAACTACATAATATAAAATACATTAATAATTGATGATTATGTAGGATACAATGTAAAATGTACACACTACACATGATTTATCATTGTAGAGTATGATTGTGATTTGTATTTATTATTGTATATATTATGCAGTAGAATAAACCATTATCCAACTCTTGAAAACATCGATGAGGAAACGCTAGAGACCAAGCAAGAATTGACTATGAGATCAATGCTATGAAGGGTTTGCCTTCTCCTCCATCTACTTCTAAGTTCTTGCTACATAGAGTCATGTAACTCTTCCTACTGTGTTAATTTTTTTGCCTCAAATGAGGCCGTTTCTCATTGAGGAATTTTGAGGAAAAAGGCCGCGAGTAGATCAACAAGAATTCGACTCTGGAAAAGGTCCAATGAGGTAAAAGGCTTGCATTTGAAGTTTGCACACACACCCCCTAATTTGTTGGCAATATATCACAAGCCCAGGAAAGATGGGCTTGGGGGGTAGTGAGAGATGGACTTGCAAGCTATGTGGCTATAGTGGAGCCAGTGGAACCGATAGAATAAAGGCACATCTTGCAAAGTCCCAAGGTAGAAGGAATACACCTTCACAATCTCAAGTTAGATCACATGCAAGCGGTTCACATGGCTCATGTGATCCCAAACTCAAGCATTTGAAGCTTATGAGGCCATAGACATTGACATAGAGCATGCGCCACCAACAAAAAGTACAAGAGAAGAGCACCCACATGGCTCTCTTGGAGGAGCCTCTATACATGCTAGCTTGCAAAAACAATGTAAACAAGAAGCCACACAAGTTATCATGAAGGATTTTATACAACGTGGGTTCTCTCTCAATGTTGCATGGACACTGGCATGGAGAAATGCCATCGAAAAGGTATCATTGTTAGAGTACTGGTGGCAAGGGCCTATCTATGAGGAATTGAGGACAACGGAGCTCAAAAGAACAAAAGAAGCATTAGAGAGAGAGAGAGAGTTTGAGCCCATGAAGGAGACATGGACAAACTATGGATGCACAATCATCTAACAGACATGAGAAAGAGAAATGTGTACAACATTTTGATGCATTGTTGCAAAGGGAGCATGTTCCTTTGAGCCATAGATGCATCCATAGTCACAGGGGGACGCGTCCCGGGACCATAGGGACGCCGGGACGCCGTCCCCAACCCCAAAAATCCCCGGGACGGTTTAGGGGACAGAAAACGTCCCCAAGCATTCTTTTGAAACAGGCTCCCGTCCCCGGGACGCGTTCTCGGGACGGACATATGTGACATACCCGATTCGGGACGGGGACGTTGAAAATGGAGAGCCAAAATTTGGAGGAAAACACTTCAAAAATTTTTGAATTTTTTCACTAATGTTTGCACCCTTTTTGGAGGTTGTCTTGCCATGAAGGTGGTTGTAACTTTTTTTGTTTTCGTTAATGACAGTAATGATTTAGTGTTTCCTAGGTTTAGTGGGAGCTGAAGTTGATGATGAAAGGATAGATTGTTTATTAAAAGAAAAAAATTGTGGAGCTTATTTCTGTAGAGAAGGAGAAGGTTGCCTCTCTCTCAAGAATGGCTACGGGAGGGGTTGTTAGTGCACCTATTAGCAGTGTACTAGGGCACTGGCCTCTGAAGCAATTTAGGAGGAGAATATTGAAGAGGAAAAGAAAGAGCTTGAGGAAGATTCCTATGAAGACATGGCATTCCATTTTCTTTATGAGAATTGTTCAATGATCTTTATTTTGTAATTCTCTTTTAGGTGAAATGTTCAAACTTCAATTCCTAAAGATGGATATGATCTCCAAAGTTGTGAACTCTTTGCATTTATTATCCATGCATCATCATTGACTATGTGGAAGGAATGCCAATTTGTTAATATTGGTGGCTTGTAACAATTATTCAGCTTGCCATAACCCATAGAACTTTGATGGCAGTGTTGATGTATTGGTAGTTAGAAGAAGACATTTCTTTGTACGTGTGCATTATTTATACTTAGAAAACACCTTTGTTCTATGGTTTTCTTGTTATAGGTCATTTCATATGCTAACAAATTCATTCTATATGACTTCCATTGGATTATTTGTACAATATAAGCAATTTTTGGTGTCGTCCCGGGGACGCGTCCCCGGGACACCCCAGGCTCCGTCCCCGTCCCGGGAACACCACCGTTCCCGAGACCCGTCCCCGTCCCCTGGTGACTTTGGATGCATCACTTGCTCGTACTACAGTCACACACGAGTTTACATTCTTTAGTCTATTCTAATTTCTGAAATTTCAGTTTATCATTGATTGTGCAATGTGCATGTGCATTTTCACTTGTGCATGTGCAATGTGCATATGCAATGTGCTAGTTTTCAAGATAAATTCTCAATTATTTAATAATTCATTTTGTTTTATATGTAAACAGATCGGTTCATTTATGATCATATCCATCACGCTATCATGGACATTGGTGTAGAAAAAGTAGTCCAAGTGATCACAGATAATGGAAGTAATTGTGTGGCTATGGGCAAGCTTTTGGAAGGAGAATTCCCCTCTATTGTGTGGACACCCTGTGCTTCCCATTGCATTGATTCGCTAATAGAGGATGCGGGGAAGATACCATGGATTTACACCATTTTTACCATTTGCTTAAAAGTGGTCTCTTTGTTCACATAGAGGCCAAAGTTGCTTGCTTTATTAAGGTCTTTTAGTGATATTGACTTGGTGAAGCCTTCCAAGACGAGATTCTTGATACAGACAGTTGTATCACCTAATTGGACAGCTTGGGATGGACATACTAGTCCAAAAGCAAAGCTTGTACAAGAAACATGTTTGGATGATAGTTTTTGGAGGGATGTGGAGGGATTAGTGCGGACTTTACAGCCCTTATTTCACTCGTACGCATAGCAAATAGAGACGGCTGCACGCTTGGACTTGTATATGAGTTTATGGACCATGTCGGAGAATCTATTCAGAGATGTTCTTATCTAACACTAGAGGGGTACGTTGATAACCATATTTTATTTTCTAATGTGTGCACTGTGTATGTTACTATGTGTACGTCACATGTCACGTGTGTGTAATAGTGTATGTCACACTCACATGTGTATGAGTCATGACATATGTCACGTGTGTCATATAATACATTTGGGTATATGTCATGTGACATGTCACATGTGTATATGCATTGTGCATGTGCCGTGTGTATGTCACATGTGTCATGTGTATATGTAGGATGTACTATTTGTATGTCACATGTGTGCATAGTTACCAAAAGTGGCATTTACGGGGTCCGAAAACGGTTCGTCGTTTCCCTAGGCCGTTTCCAAACGAAAACGTCGTTTTTGGCCTACCTTTTTTTATGCTCGTTTTCAAGTCGATTTCGACCGTGTTTCGAGCTTTAGTCTTGCGATTTTGGTTCTTACTCCATGTGTTTCATGGTCACTTGTGCATAGACTATAGTGCATAATGCATCTATGACATATG
>CM035419.1:119249647-119337147 GCA_020310875.1 Ceratopteris richardii | reverse complement strand
ATCGCCCGCTACATGGGATGGTCAATCTACTTTACCTTTTATGGAGATCTACAGAACAGTAATTAGATATGGAGCTTGGGAAAGCTTGGAATGACTATGTGGATCGATTCTATGGAGCTTTTGATGTGGAGCTACGTGGGAAGCTAGAGATTAAGCTCATTCAGTTCATTTTTACGCTCGGCAACACCATTTTGCAGAGGTGTATATGGCACCATACATTGGTGTAGAATACCTCTTTCACAAAGAAAAGCATTAAACTCATGTGACATGTATTCACCACCATGATCCTACGTAGAGTCGAAAGCTTATTTGAAGAACAATTTTCAGCCATAGCTAAAAATGCTTTGAAACAAGAAAATAGCTCAATCTTTGCTTGCATAGGATACACCACGTATGGCGAGAAGCATCATCGATGAAGGTAACGAAATATACATGCTTCCCAAAAGATGGAGTCTTGACGGGATACATCACTATGAACAAGCTGTAATTTTCCTATAGTGTGTGTATGTCTATCTTTTGGAAAAGAAGCACGATTCATTTTTCCAAGACTGCAATCTTCACATGCATGCTTTTCAATGGACTCAAGTGTTGGCAAACCAATAACCATATCTTTCTTTTGCAAGTAAAGCAAACTATTGAAGTTCAAGTGACCAAAACGAGAATGCCAAGGCTCCATTTCAGCCATGGAAGAAGTATGAGCAACCAGGATACTAGAGGTCTGAGGCAGCCTCTTGTATGTATCCATGTGATAAAAACCATTACATAATGTGCCAGACATCACGATAATATCACCATTGTTGAAACCATGAACCATACACTTATCATCAACAAAATGTACATGAAGTCAAGCTTTGGCAATCAAAGGAATTGAAATTAAGTTGTTCTTGATATCGGACACATACAAAGCATTTTTCAAGAGTATCACACCTCCATTTGCAGCCGTAAGCTCAATTCCTCCTACTCCAATGATAGGATAAGAGGCATTGTTTACACACACCACATGTCCGCCTTTGGGTGCATCTTTCAGAGATGCAAAAAATCTTTTGCATGCTGTGATGTGCTTTGAAGCACCACTATCAAAGAACCAATCCGAATCAGCCTCACTCACAACCATACATTTAGAATGCAAAGATGCATCATATTGACATGTAACAACACATGCCCAAAAATCTTGAGCGATGTTAACTTCATCATTCTTGCATTTGCTGAATTTTCAGCAATAGACATGCCGGATTCCTTCTTCTTTTCATTGCACTTAGCAAGCTTTCTACACTCATCAATAGTATGACCAGCCTTTCGGCAATATTTGCATCTCTTCTTCTTTTGCAAATCAGCATCATTCGAGGAATAAGTGGAAGAGGAAGGTTGAGGCTTTGGTTTTGATGAACCCAAAGCTGAACCATACTTGTTTTTCTCCTTTTGTGAGATAGAAGTGCTTACGTTCCCACAATCAAACCACTCCTATTCACTCTAGATTGCTCTTCTTGCAAAAGAAGAAACACAACCTCATCAAATGCATACATATTGGGATTCCCTTTTGAAACCAAACGGAGTGTAATAGCAAAGCTTTGAAAAGATTTTGGTAATCCTTTCAACAATATAGAGATGAGTGATGCATCCGGAATAATCTTGTCTGTGTTTACCAATTGCTTTTTCAAGTCCTTGATGTGTGTCACATACACATGCACATATTCATTTTCAGCCATACATACATCCTCAAGTTGCTTCCTCAAGTATGCAACACGTGCTTCATTACGCACGACATACAAAGAAGAAAGAGTGTCCCATGTCTATCTTGATGTAAAACATGACCGAATGTGTGGAACTATATGATGCTTCACAAAAAGCGCAATCAATGCATGAACTTCAGCATCTTTTCCATCCCATCTAAGTTGTTCCTGTGTAGGTGGAGGAGTAACCACTGTACTTGAAGAAGAAGCTCCATCTGAGATGGTAGACTGTGAAGTAGAAGAACCTACGGGTCTTCGATCTACATCTTCCACTATGAAGCATGCCAAACAAGTCATTGCTTCCTTCCATTTCATTAAAGAACAAAAATGTGACAAAATCTTTACTTCAACGAAAGCTGAAATGAATGCTGAAATTTCAGCTCACAAACCGTCACTCTGATTGCGATTCTAACTGCAAAATGGCTTCGAAATGGGGGTAAAACCCAGTGTGCCTAGAAGATATGTTTCTTGACCGCTGAAATTCACTGTTCTATGCACCAAAGTCAATTTGCACTTTTAAAAGTGTGCGCGCGCCGCGAAAAACCGAAACTTGAGAAGGAGTTGAACATGATGCTCTGATACCTTTGTTGGGTGTGTGTAGAAGTGAGAGAGACACATGAGAAGCACACACAAGGAGCACAAACGCAGCAAGCCACACGGAGAAGACGGATGGCTAGAATAGCTCTCTCTATTGACGATGAACTGAATTGAAGTAAGAGCTGAATAGTATCCCTAAGTACAAAGTACCACCACATATGAGTGTATCAAGTATGTGGTAACATAGGGAAAAAACCTCCGGCCAACACGAGTAAAAAGTGCCCATGTATAGGGAAAAGATTCACATCAAAGCTACTCGAGGAACACATAAGTGTAACATGTGTGTCTCTGTGTGTGTATGTGTGTGTGTGTGTGTGTGTGTGTGTATATATATATATATATATATATATATATATATATATATATATATATATATATATATATATATATATATATATACACACACATATGCATACATACATGTGTGTGTATGTATATATATATATGACATATGTATATTGACATATGTATCTAAATCATCATATATTAGCTATAAGTAGCCTAGGGCACCAAAAATTAAAAAAAAAAAAAAAGAAAACAAAAAAAAAAAGAAAATGTTAGCAACATTTTCGCAACGTCTAAGGCAAAACATTGCTATGTTGTTAACGCATTAGCAACATGTTACCTTGGACGTTGCGAAAACATTGCTAACAACCTTGTGTGAAACCCAATCTGGTCTTTGAAGATGATGGAAAAAGTGCATATCTGTTGAATCTGAGTGAACCAATATTGATAGCCGAGGAACATGAAAAGAAGTTAACACTTGCTTTGTTCTTGGATTTAGAGACTAAAGTCAATACCAATAGTTTAAAAAATGGTACGATTTTTCATGTTTTAAAAATTGTAAATCTCAATCGAGATTTAAATCTCTAGGAACCATTTTTATTCATGAAAAACTTTTTTTTTTGTTTTGGGGGGGGGAGGGGAATCTTGTCTAGATCTTATTATATTATGCATTCTTTAAAAATGACTTCTAGCTTATATCAATATGTATTATGATTATAAATACTATTCAATAGGAACTTTATCAAAAGAATAATTTCGCATGCATAATGAGTTTGTACATGATTTTGCAATTTTAAGGAATACATACGTACAAATATTGGTTGCTCATACATTGAATTGTGTTCTCAAAGTAGTGCTTTGCTTTTTGACGATGAATGATCGCTTGGATTTAGATAACGACAAAACACTCACAATGGATGTCTCTATGGAGGAACATAATCTTTCATTGAGAATCCCTTCAATTATGGTACTTGCTATTGCTAATGAGATTTGGAGAGACTTTTAGATGTCAAGCTAGATGACAAAGTACAAAATAAAATAAAAATCGCTCATGATGAATAAAAACCTCGACTTTTATTCTCAACTTTAAAAATTTCTACAATTTAAACAATTTAAATCCCGATTTAAATCTTACCTTTGTACTATGTTCAATACTAAATGCGAGTCCTTTTCTTCTAATGGGAATCAAATGATTGTTCTAGCATGTACACAAGGAGTAGCACACTCATCAAATAGTGCAGCAATTGGTTGGAAATAATCTCTTTTTGAGGCTGAGATCAATCTATCAAATGTCAATGGGAATTCTTTGGCTGAGGGGTTCATCAATCTATTGCTTGAAAGTTTGTACGAAGAAGGTGCATATTGACAAAAGAAATGCTATGCCTCAGTTCCTTTTGAATGTTTTAGCCTTATAATTAATTTATTATTTATTTCAGTGCAACACAGAGTACATTGTCTATACACTATGACATATATTGTTCAGCATTTACACCACAATAAATTGTTTGCACATAGTGCAGTCACCATCCTCATTGAAATGCAAATTCATAAATATCTTGATCCTTGGTAACTAGTCCTTCAAGCCTTGAATTGGAAGTGTTTAGTCTTCGAATTTCAAGTACAATCTGATGCTACACAATGCAAGAGGCCCGGGGCAGAGAATATAGTGCACATGAAGCTGCAAAACACTGAAATTGCACCAATATCTCATGGCCAAGTCAATAAGGTGATTCTGACATGTAAATCAGAAATGAGTCAGCAAAGTCAAGTAAAAACTTACCCGATGAGTCTGGAACCAACTTTGCTTGTGTGTATGTGCTCTCTTTTTTGTTGTGTGTGTATATGTGTGTGTGTGTCTTGCTCTTTGAACTAGCAATTTGTTATCAATGCATATAAATTTGAGCCCAATATTGCATTGCAATGCAATATTTTTAGTCCGTGTCATCCACCTCCTCTCCCTTCTTGCTTTTTGCAAGCTTAGAACCTCTATTTGTCCTCTTATCCCCTCTCATCACCATGCCAAAAGCCAAACAAGATTGCTGGCAATATATCACAAGCCAAGGGAAGTTTGTCTTGGGGGCAAGTCAGGGATCGACTTGCAAGCTATGTGACTATGGTGGAGCCTGTACAATTAAGGCCTACCTTGCAAAGTATAGTGGCTTAGGGGTTGTTTCTTGCAAGGAGCCAATGCCTCAAGTTATCAAGAAAGAGCTATTGGAATAGATAGCTAAAAAATGGAGAAAGGAATCCACCTCCACAATCTCAAGCTAGATCACATCCAAGGAGTTCACATGGCTCATGTGATCCCCATACTCGAGTATCTTAAGCTTATGAGCCCATAGACATTGACATAGATCATGGCCATGCACAACAATCACGACCCAATCAATCACACTTTGTTTTCGGTATGAAATTTTGACCTTAACGGAGCCACACATACCTCTATTAGAGGCACCATTCAAAAATGCACATTTTATGTCCACTTGGCACACTGAACACTTCTAATGTGCAACCATAGCAAGCAATGTGAAGAGTAATCGTACTTAAATCTAGGCAAAGAATTCTTCAAAACAAAGAATTCTTCAAAGCAAAGAATTCTTCAACATCAAACCCCCAAAGTTTGTGCAAACAATTGAGCCTTATATTGTTCAAAACTACCATACTATCAAATTTATATTTTACCTTTTATACCTACTCAGTGCGAATAATCTTCCTATTTGCTACAAGCTCCCATGTACCATTCTTCATGATAGCACCGTATTTTCTTGGAACTGCTTCCTTTCAACATGGATTCACAAATACTGCTCCCAAATTGGTTGGCTCCTTGACTATGTTTGCAACGGCCCTTTTTTGCTCCTCTATGCTTGATATGTACTAGGATGAATCTCGGCAAGCCCCAAATTCACCCTCAAATGAAAGTGCAACTATAAGCTCATGGTAGTCAACCACAAAATTATAGAGCCCTCCGCTCCATTGTGCATAGTAATGACTAAATATCATGACATCCCCACTAATTTCATCAATGCCCCGAGAATGAATACATACTCACACACACCATGAGCATGAACTCAAAAAAAGGTCTACGAACTGAGTTTTTATCACTTCCGAAAGTGATGGGCAAACTCAACCATAATGAAAGCTAGCACAAGATGGAAGCAAAAGATAGGAAAAATTAAATGAAACATAGTTGATAGGGTATACACACCTACCAATAAGTCACAACTCGGACAAAGAATCCACAAGTGAAAACTACATGTCCTCTACTAAAACAAATTGCATGTCTTGATGACCACCTTGACTCATCTACATTATTTTTTGTCACAAAAGAAAAGTGCAATGTAGAAAGGAAGTAAAACATTCACATGCTCATGGAGAGTAAACAAAACAAAGACATTGCTTCCCTCTTACGAGAAGAGATGCGAGACTTGGGAAAGCCCAAACCCACCAAGGATATCCAAAATTGGATAGGGTGGCTACTTAGTGATGGAGCACCCTTAATATCATTGATTTATTTCTCCGTTGTTCATATTAGAGTCCTTTTTATCCTATTGGCGCTTCATCCCACCCTTCTGGTTATCCTTCTTGTTCATCCATTATAAAAACATGAAAATTAACATTATTTTATTATTTACAACCACCATAAAAATGGATTTTTGACAGACAAACAAGCATCATTACAATGGTTGAGGAACATTGAAGAAATCATATTACTAAAACTATTGTGAAGATGCTAGAGACTTTCTCTTACCTCCTAAGCATTTTACGTAAATAAACTTACGTATAGAAACCACTTAGTCACATCTTATTACAACTTCTAATTATGTGTAATGTATGAATGGTAAATGGTGGAAGACATTATTATCAAATGCACACATTGTTATCAAATAATCTAGTTTTGATCTATTTAGAAGACACATTGCACTTCTATTCCTAACCTTACCTATGACTTATTCATGCATCTCTAACTCTTGATACACATTTTCCACATCAAAAAGAGTTGCATGGTATAATAATTATAATTTGATTTTCCGATGATCCTTGCGCTTAAATCTTAGTCTCAACATTCTTATGTGTACTACGAAATTCTGGAGGCTAATTAATCTCTCTCTCTCTCTCTCTCTCTCTCTCTCTCTCTCCCTCCCTCCCTCCCTCCCTCCCTCCCTCCCTCCCTCCCTCCCTCCCTCCCTCTCTCTCTCTCTCTCTCTCTCTCTCTCTCTCTCTCTCTCTCTCTCTCTCTCTCTCTCTCTCTCTCTCTCTATCTATCTATCTATCTCTCATTCTCATATTCATATGTACAAACTCTCCGACGAATACGTTACCATCATCGCAAAATCTACTGGTAAGAATTGGTACCTCCACCGCTATGGAATAACTTCACAACCCACGATCACTTACCCGGGACATGTCGACTACCACATAGAGGTAACGGATGATGCCTCTTTGAATACGAGATCCTACGACAGCTTGGATGCGACGACGGTGCTGCCTCTGCTGTTCGGCCTTGTCCACAGGACGTAAGAGACCAGACTCGTCCTCTTGTAGAGCTTCCCAGGACCTGTCCTCTGCATAAGCACGCTCCCACGCCTCTCTGCCTCGGCCTCCATCTTCCGCCTCATTATCATCGTCACCGTCGTTCTCTTCGACGTAAGAAACAGGCCGGGAAGCCATGTAATTAAAACCCAAAATGTGAGTATCGTAAAGGCAATCTGGTTTCACTGATGCGCCGCTCACGTTCACACTACATTCCGCAGGAGATGGGTTTTGCAAAGAGCGTATGATGTATCCTCGCGAGTAGTGAATCTCCGATCAAGGAAAGGAAAAGGACAACACCTGATCTTGCAAGTTGCATCCCTCTGTGTGTCAATTTTTATTTAAAAGAAGTTCGATCCTCATTCCTTTTTTTCCTTTTTGTTGAAGAAAAGCTCAATGTTATTAAGCGGAACAGGTTTTACGTGCATGGACTCAGCGCTCTCACTTCACTTCACTTCTAAGCTCGCTTAATAATTTGTACATTCTAAGGTAGAGGTTTCATGTAGGGTGGGAGGAACTTTGACTCTCTAATGGTTTCAATGGAACTCTTTTCAAAATTATAATGCATTTAAATAAATAATTATTAAACAAATACACATATGAATAAAAAAACAAAATGCTTTTTTTTAATAAAGTAAGTTCGGCTTTAGCCTACTTTCCCGAACTTGTATTGATTAAAAGAAAAGTACAAGTGAAGGGGATCAGTGCCCATGGCCCCCCCCATATCTCATAGAGCAGGGGTAGATTTTACAGGGTTTAGATGGCATTACAAAGAAGGTTAATCACCCTCTCACCACCTTCATCGCGGAATTTGGATCAACCTAAAGGCTAGCAAAATTCTTTGTGGCAAATTCTTCATTGCAAAATTTGGACCAACCTAAAGGCTAGCAAAATTTGTGGGGTGCCTCCTTGGTGCAAGTGCTACTACCGGTCCATTGAAGATGTTGCTCACATCTTCTTTACTTTTCCCAACTCCAAGAGGCTCTAGCAGATTTTCGGAAAGAAAATTAGACTTCATAAACATATGAGTTGGAAATAAGCTCTGTTGGGAGAAGCGATCGATTGCTTCGCGACTCTCTGGAATGCCATCAGAGGGGAGGTCCTATGGAAGATATGGTGGGAAAGATGCGCTTATAACTTTGGCGACTCCCTCAAAGAGTGTTCGATTGAGAAATCGTTGTTTCTCCTCGGCAAAAGAATTGTTAACTGTAAGAACCCCCCCCCCCTTCAAGCATCATCAAGTGCTCCTTCTGATCAACAACAAGCTTAAACCCAAGTGCGCCCCACACGAGGTTGATGAGAAAAAACAAAACATTTATCATCTTTGATCCACGGCTCTTAATTAAAGAGTGGAATTCTTTTGTTCTTGGGGGCAAGAACTAGAACACTTGGCTCTCAAATGTTCATGTTCATCATGGCTGCTCTATATGAATATGAGATGCCAAATGACAATAAGACGAGATGCCAAATGGCAATATCTTATTGCATCCTCCATTTTTAAAAGAAATTTTACCGCCATATGTGAAAAGGGTCTAGTGGCAACCCCTTGGTAAAACAAATTGCTATATTGGGTCAAAGATTTAGTCCTTTGAACCACAAATCAATTGGTTTTGTCTATGGTGGATGTGTGATATGCATAGCATGTTTGTATGTGAATATATTTGAAGCATCTATGCTTGTTTTTGTGAAATCAAAGCTCCCTTGTAGAGAAATCTCTATGCATTAGCAAAAGCATGTATGTACTACTACAATTTTAAGATTTTATCCATGTAATTGTGCACGTTTTATTTTTCTTCTATTGTATTCTTATCTTTCATCTCGAAATGAGCGCTTGTATATGTTAACATGAGCATATGATTGTTAGTATATGGTAACATGTGGAGGTGATTCTTGGTACAATTTGGTAATGATATCTATATGAACACATTTAGTTCTTTGGAGCAATTGTTTCCAGTTAAAGAGCTTTTTCTCTCCAACTTGTGTACACATCAATAACCATATCAAATTGCTTATCTTTTTACATTTCACACTTCTTATTATTGCTCTGTATCCTATTCCTATGATCTTTTGTCGTTGTTTTTTGTTATTGATGTGTATCCTATTCCTATGATCTTTTGTCGTTGTTTTTTGTGTGTCTAACTCCAACCATCGTTATTCAATCATCACACTTGAGACCGAAGGGCACTCTACCGGCATCTATGATATGTCTAGCTTCCTTGGCCATTGTTTATGCATATTTCCTCCTTGGGGGAACATCAAATATGATGATATCAAATAGTGGTGCCCTCAAAAACCACACAAAATTTCCCTTTGTGACCTACTCTAGGTACAAGTGAAGGACTTTCTGTCATAAAGACTCTATTCAAGACTATAAATGGTTGTGGGTGCAACTCATTTCCCATCCTTTATATCCACACGTACCCAACATAGATAGTGTTCTAGAATGATCTAGTGCTCGTATGTGGCCATCATGCAACACTCATCCCCACTACTCTTTAGGTACCTTAGGATATCCCCTTAGTTAGGGACATTTGATAGACCTAGGCCTTGTCCCGCAGACACATGAGATGTTCTGTATAGATTGGTGTCCAAAAACCAAACAATGATCTTATCTTAGTAGTAAAAGGATTGAGGTAGGAACTATGAGGTCATAGGTTCAATCCCCACCAAGATTATTTTATCATGATTCTACTTTAATATCCTAGAAGTTGTCACTCAATTTAACTCAAGTGAATTCTAGTGGACTATGAGACTTGTTGAGGGTAACTCAAGTGGACAAAGACACTTGAGCAAGCTAAATCAAGTGCACTAATAGACATGGTTAGATTAGAGATGGTCTATTGCATGCAACCCCCAACCACATGAGCTATAAAGGAGAGTGTTGTTGTAAAGAATATGTTCTCTACCCAACAATAATTACTCCTAAGGTAGCTAACTATCAAGACCACAAAATCATATATGCCCACAAAGGGAGAGAGATGCCATATCCACTCAACCAATTGCACCTATATGATATACCCCCAAAGCTAAAGGGAAAATGTGAGGAGAGCTAGCCAAGTGTCCCCTCCACATGGATACTAATCCATGGGCTTCTAACATTAGAATCACATTAGATCGCATTATCATCTCATGGATTCCCAAAAAAAAGATATCTCTCAAGATTGTAAGTGCAACTCCAAAGGCCTGATAAGCTTCCTTAAGGGTTAAAGTCCATGTGACCTTATGGCATAGGGTGCACTCATACACTTTCTAATCATCAATATGTAGAGAGTAGACGTCAACCTAGTTGTAAGTGGAGGCAACAAGCAGATGGGATGGATGTGCATCAATTTGAGCAGTCAATGTACTATCCCACATTAGCTTCTAGAGAGGCCATCAATGTGATCTAGCTCACCACGTTCCACAAATCATCAAGTCCATGGCTTCCATGATAAGTTTTCATGTCGCTATCCTATATGATCGTGAATGGAAAAGTAGAACGTGAACAAAGATCACTTAAAACATCTCCTCCAAGCCATGACAAACACTTCTCCAATAGGTACAATCCTTCCTTCTCCAATAGGGACAAACACTTCTTCTTCGATAGGAACAAGCAATCCTTCTATGATAGGGATTTGGGGATGGATCACAAAACTGATCATATTTTCCTCGTTATATCTCTATTTTGCATGTAGAGTGGCTCCTTTTGAAGTTCTCAATGATTCCTACAAGTTGCAATAGAGAAAATGCAAAGAAGGGGCTTAAGAGCATTATACAAAACTCATAAGCTTATGGAAAATCCTCTATCAATCTCTATGATCACATAAAAAAGTGTATGACCATACAAAAATGTTTCAAATTGATGAAAACATGTTAAATAATACTTCAACACACTTATGACTAGTGTTGCACACCCAAAATCAAGCAAATAACACACTTAAAATGCATGAGAAAGCCAAAACACGAGTTTTCAAGAAGAGAGAGCTCACTACTTCACTTGACAAAAAGTTCTTACAAATGAGGGTCTTAAAGTTTTTAAAGCGCGTTCCCCAGAAATACTCATTTTTTATTATGAAAATTCCTAGACAATAAAAGATTCTACCCTAAAGTATCTCCTCTCTTGCGGATTTTTTGAGGTAAGACTCTTCCCTATTACAATAATTCTTCTCTCCAAATATGTACAACTTTTTCTCCTACAAAATTATTGGCTTATAAGTGAATGAGTAAGCACGAATAGAAGTACACACAAGAGAAAAGAAGAAGATCGAAGCACAGAGATGCAATGGCTGGAAGATCTCTCTGTCGATAGATGATCAATCATATGAGAATGAGCGAAGTGAGAGCTATAAGTGAATCCCTAGGTACAATGTACCATCACATGTGGAAAAAATCTCTAGCCAACACTAGAGTAAAAAATGCCCATATATAGGGAAGCAATTCACAACAAAGCTACTTGAGGGTCACATAAATGTAATAAACCCCCCTAGATCAAGTGATGTGAACACATACAAAGAGTAATATGCCTAAAGCTTTGTGAAAAGCTTCAAAATTTTCTTGTGTAGGCACATATATGATATCAATATCTATAACATGAATGCACTCTCTAACATAATGATAATGAACCTCAATGTGTTTTTTGCATGCATGAAACATTGGATTTCTTATAGCCACCCATGCACTCTAACTATCAGTGAGAATGTGTGTAGGTGCATCAATCTCCATGCATAGATATATCAATAGGTGTCTCAACCATATACACTATATTGTAGTTGTGAATACTACCCTGTACTCAACTTTACAACTCGATGTGTCTACAATAGGTTGCTTCTTACTCAAGATATGCATGATCCTCCAAGGAAAAAACAATTACCACTAGTGGGCACTCGTGTATCATAACAACTAGCTCAATCACCATCTATAAAATCATGCAAACATAGCTAAGAATCTCTACTATAAAACAGACCTAAACTCAAAGTGCCTTTGAGATATCTAAACACATGTTTGACCACTTGCCAATGCTTCGGACTATGCATAAATCGACTGAATTGGGAAACTGGATATTGTATATCTACCCTTGTTTTATATGCATATATCAAACATCCCACAACTTACTAATAAAGAGAAGTATCAAATGCATCACCAACATCCTCAACTAGGATCCTAAATTCTATTTTCACCAGTGTCGAGATAGGCTTGCAATCTTCAAAACCAAAACATTGAAGTAGCTTCTCAATATACTTTGCTTGATGCACAACAATGCCCCCCTAAACAGATAGAAATTGGATGCCAATTAGATAATACTCCAAAATTAAGAATGTGACATCAAAAGTATGGTGCAAACCAGCCATATGCATGCCAATTTTCTCCTCATATGACCTAGTCAAGAGAATGTCACCAACATAAAGAACAAGCACTATAAGATCAGCCCTATCTTTGCCTACATAAAGTGTGCTTTCAATTGGACTACATGTAAAATCAAGAGCAACAAATGCTTATGTATCTTGCCATACCATACTCCAAAGGCTTGATAAGCTTCCTTAAGGGATAAACTCCATGTAACCTTATGGTATAGGGTGCACGCATACACTTTCTATTCATCAATTTGTAGAGAGTAGACATCAACCTAGTTGTAGTTGGAGGCAATAAGCAGATGGGATGGATGTGCATCAATTCAAATAGTCAATGTATTATCCCAAATTAGCTTATAGAGAGGTCATCAATGTGATCTAGCTCACCACGTTCCACAAGCCATCAAGTCCATGGATTCCATGATAAGTGATCATGTCGCTATCCTATATGAACGTGAATGGCAAATTAGAAAGTGAACAAAGATCACTTAAGCATCTTCTCCAAGCCATGAAAAATACTTCTCCAATAGGTACAAGCCTTCCTTCTCCAATAGGGACAAGCAATCCTTCCCTCATAGGGACAAGTGCTCCGATAGGAACAAGCAATTCTTCTATGATAGGGATTCAGGGATGGATCATAAAAGTGATCATATTCTCCTCCTTATATGTCTATTTTGCATGCAGAATAGCTCCTTTTGAAGTCGTCGATGATTCCTACAACTTGCAATAGAGAAAATGCAAAGAAGGGGCTTAAGAACATCATACAAAGCTCATAAGCCTATGCAAAATCCTATGTCAGTCGCTATGATCACATAAACAAGTATATGACCATAGAAAATTGTTTCAAAATGATGCAAACGTGTTTCGTAATACTTCAACACACTTAAAGCTAGTGTTCCACACCCAAAATCAAGCAAATAACACACTTAAAATGCATGAGGAAGTGAAAACACGAGTTTTCAAGGGAGAGAGCTCACTAATTCACTTGACAAAAAGTTCTTACAAATGAGGGTTTTAACATTTTTATGGTAGTTCCCCCAAAACTACTCCTTTTTATTATGAAACTTCTTAGAAAATAAAAGATTCTACCCTAAAATATCTCCTCTCTTGTAGATTTTTGAGGGAAGACGTTTCCGTATTACAATAATGCTTCTCTCCAAATACGTACAACTCGTTTCCCTACAAAATTGTTGGGTTTGTGAGTGATCGAGGAAGCACAAATAGAAGTACACACAAGAGCAAAGAAGAAGATCGAAGCACAGAGACGTGATGGCTAGAAGAGCTCTTTGTCAATAGATGATCAATCATATGAGAATGAGTGAAGTGAGAGCTAAACGTGAATCCTTACATACAATGTACCACCACATATGAGTATATCATGTATGCGGTTACATATGGAAAAAACCTATAGCCAATAGTAGAGTAAAAAATGCCCATGTATAGGGAAACAATCCACAATATAGCTACTCGAGGGACACATAAATGTTACAAACCCCCCTAGAGCAAATGATGTGAACACATACAGACAGTGAAAGATTAGTCTCCACAAGGTAATATGCTTAAAGCTTTGGGAAAATCTTCAAACTTCTCCTCTGGAAGAACTTTGGTGAATATGTCTACCACATTATCTTGTGTAGGCACATATATGAAATCAATATCTCTAACATGAATGCACTCTCTAACATAATGATAATGAGCCTCAATGTGTTTTGTACACACATGAAACAATGCATTTCTTACAACCGCTCATGCACTCTAACTATCTGTGAGAATATGCATAGGTGCATCAATCTCCATGCATAGATATATCAATAGATGTCTCAACCATAACACTATAGTGAAGTTGTGAATACTACCTTGTACTCAATCTCACAATTCAATGTGTCCACAATAGGTTGTTTCTTACTCAACCAAGATATGCATGATCCTCCAAGGAAAAAACAATTACCACTAGTGGACACTCGTGTATCATAGCAACTAGGCCAGTCACTATCTCTAAAAGCATGCAAGCATAGTTGAGCATCTCTACCTAAAAGAGACCTAAACTCAAAGTGCCTTTGAGATATCCAAACACATGTTTGACCACTTGCCAATGCTTAGGGCTATGTGTTGGAGTTAGACGTCTACGGAAGCATGCAAACAACACAAGGAAGAAGAAGCTTGGAGCACAACACACAATACTGAATGTATTACCACAAGAATGTACAAAGATAAGTAACCAATTAGGGCTATAGGCGTATATACAAGCCGGGGGGGAAAAAACCTCTTAAAAAGGGGAAAAAGTGCCCCTACAGTCCTAGTGTGTTCACACACATCACTACCTAAATATATCAACAAATCCCCCCTGGCAGTGATGTGGTGAACAAGGAGCTGGAACCCATGTATAAGGAAGTGCCAAGCTATGTGGAATCAATCCACAAAAGGAAGTAAGCCCAAAGCTTTGCGAAAAGCTTCAAACTTCTCCCTAGGCAGAGCCTTTGTGAAAAGGTATGCAATGTTGTCCTACGTGGGCACCTATGCCAAGCTGACGTCTCTAGTAGAGAACCTCTCCTTGACATAATGATAATGCACCTCAATGTGCTTAGTGCGAGCATGAAACACAGGGTTCCTCACAACTGCGAATGTGCTCTGACTGTCAATGAAGATGGTGGTAAGATCTGAGCCACAGACACTCAATAGTTATCGTGAAAGCTTCCCTATACTCAGTGCACCTATTGGATAAACAACAATTTTGTTCATACATATCACTTATGCATACTTTAGATGCAAAAATTCATTAAAAACATGGTGCAAAAGTGAAAAATTGGAATCAGAATTCTAACGGCAAAATCTTAGTTGAAGTTCATGAATTCAGTTTATCTCCTTCATTCCACCTATACCTACACAGGACATCGATCTTGAAAACCTCATGAGTAACATAATTTATGAAAGATTCACATCGAAACAACTTCTTTCACAATCATCGTGGTTCTTGTTCCCTGGCATCTTGTACTCCTCTTCTGCATAGAAAGAACCTAGAATCTAAACTTTTTTTTTTATAAAACAGTTAAATGAATTTGAGAAAAACTTCAAAAACTAGGAAAGATAGTAGTCAATACATACCTCCAATCTATGAACATCTTGAAATGTGATAGAGAAAGAGTGTAAAAATGAATATCAACCATATAAACAATGCAGTCAAAGATTTATCATGAATTCTTTATAGTCAAAATATCTTTTAACATTAACAACCTCTTTGGGCATCTCATTATTGTCAATATATTCATTCTCATCATCACCCATTTGTGGATCAAAATCATATCTCTCGAAACTTTCATTTTCATTATGAAAAGTTCCATATGGTTGAGTATTGTGTTATCTTTCAAAAGTATTTATTTCTTCATTTACTTCATTTTCTATTTGTGGAATATCAGAACTTTCATTGCCATAAGGTTGCACATTCTGATATCTTTCAATAGCATTTATATCTTCATTTTCTTCATTCACTTCTCCTAAATCATCATATTCTCTGGTTACTTTGATAGGAGAAGATGAATCAACTAATTCAAATGCATTAAGCTCATCATAATAATTATAATTCATTTCATTAGATTGATCAATTTTGTTTATTTCATCATTATTCATTGGAGAGAAAAGCAAATCATCATTTTGGTTGATAGCTTGATTTGAACAAGCAAAAATTGCATCAATACTAACATTTAAATAATCATCCCATGCATCATCGTTTTTATTCTCTTTAAAAGAATACAAACATTGTGTGTTTTGATCTTCATGTCCATTAACGAAGGTCAAGCAATTACAATATAAATCATGGTTAGTTTTCATATAGTAAATTATTACTTCATCTTCTTTAACAAGTAATTAAAATGGAATCAGTTCGATGGATTCATTCATCTCATTATTAAGACAATTTATATGGGTCTCACCTCCCCTTTCTTCGGAACGGTGAGAATATTAGAATTTAGGGTTGAACTCTCCTCCCAATCTATATACTTGTTATCAGAAATTTTATATTCTTTATTGGTCTTCATTTTATACGTAGATTAATGCTCGACTTCTTTAACATCTTTATTCTCATCTATTTCATTTTCATTCTCATCATCATAATTCACTTTCATTTTCATTATCATCATCATATTTTTGTTTGTTAATTTCATATTTTTTCTCACTTTCATTTTCATTCTCATCGTCATTATTTTGTTTGTTAATTTCTTATTTGTTTTCACTTTTATTTTCATTCTCATCATCATATTTTTGTTTTTTAATTTCATATTTGTTTTCACTTTCATTTTCATTCTCATCATCATACTTTTGTTTGTTAATCTCATATTTATTTTCACTTTTATTTTCATTCTCATCATCATATTTTTGTTTGTTAATTTCATATTTGTTTTCACTTTCATTTTCATTATCATCATCATATTTTTGTTTGTTAATTTCATATTTGTTTTCACTTTTATTTTCATTCTCATCATCATATTTTTGTTTGTTAATTTCATATTTTTTTTCATTAATAGGGTTTGTTCATCTAATTCAAATTTGTCCTCATAGTGCTAATGCATACTATGTACAAAAAATTCTTCTTCAATATTAAGATCAATGATTTGTTGTTCTAGGTTTTGGAAGAAACTTGCAAATTCACTCATTTGTGTTAAAAATGTACTCCTTGTTCCATCATTAAATGATATTTGACGTCATGTTTCCCTAGAACACTTGGAAAGTCATTTTCTTAAGGCATCTCATAGAAGTTCAAAAATATCATATTGATGTTTACGATAATAAACCAATTGGTCATCACTAGATAAATCTTCTTCACTTTCTATGATGATTTTGGATGATAAGAACTCAAGGTCACATGTATCAAAACCATATTGAATGCTATCTTTAACAAACCTAAGGAAATCATATACCTCTTGTTGTGAAGACTCAAGAACCAAGGAAGTAATTTGTAAAGCAATAGCATCCATTATTGAATTAGTGTTCATGGTTTCCTTTGAGTGAGATATTAGATTTTATGATTAAAATTTATGTATGCAGATGTGAAAGATCAAGGGAAAAAAAACCAAACATCAACTTCGCTTGATGACGAAACTTTGCTTGATGACGAAGTTTCAAGTATGTGTATGTGAAATCATTAATACATTTTTGTGTTTTTCACACAAAGCCTAAATACATCCGAGTTCTACTGTATGAATGTGTGCGAACGTAGCTACAATAGATGTTGATGGAAAAGGTGGCGTGATGAGGATTGCCCACTTGCCAATCTTCATGGAGGCGCTCAGATCAAGATGGTTAGCCCTCGACACCAAAGAGATTGCAAGCTTATGAGTGTTGAGCCCATCAAAGTCATATTGGTCAAAGTCAACACGATCAAAGTCAAAGGGTCAAAGTCAAAGGGTCAAAGCCAAAGTTATCAAAGTCAACATATTCAAGGTCAAAGTCAACATGGGCAAAGTTAAAGCATTCAAAGTCCAGTTATCAAGGTGCACAGGTAGTGCACAATCAATTGTTCACAAAGGTTACGTTTTGCAGAAAGTGGATGCAGGTTGTAGATTGTCTTTTTGTGATTTCTTTGAGGTTCAAAATTTTTTTAAGGTGTTTGGAAGGTTCAGGTGAACCCTCCCTTAGGTACACATTTGAAGAATTGAAGGGCAAAATGTGAAGTCATGTGAAGAGGAAGCATACGCAAAAGTGAAAGTATGGCCCCTCCATTAAAAATTTTGTTATTGTCCTAAAGTCACTACAGGTCAAAACAGGGATTCATTGGCTGCCCACATTTGGAGACAATCTTGGGGCATCAAAGCGAGCACCAAGATACTCTATCAGTTAGGAGCCTACGTATGTGAACCAACACTCAACTCAAGGCATGCATTATTCTTGGTTAGACTAAGCAAGGTGAGAATAGTCTACACTAGGAGAGAGAAGAGCAAGAGACATACAGTGAGTGTGCGGCACAGAGAAGCAAGGGCAAAGTATGCAAAAAGTGTGACTTAGGTGTGTGCAGAGGAGTGTTAAGCAATGCAATCAAAGGTCACAAGGTCCCATTGAAGCTATGTGTGGATCGATAGAAGGTGTCCATCCCTCCCCCTATTGGAAGCTTGAGTGCAAGTTGTGCACAAGTGCAAGCTCTTGGAGTTGGAAGCTTGAGTGCAAGTTGTGCACAAGTGCAAGCTCTTGGAGAAGCTGGAGGTCTGGTGCAGAGAAGGTCGGCGGCAGAAAGAACCTTGGGTATTTTGTAACTTTGTTTGATTGTGCACTCTTTGGGATTTCACACAGAGAGTATTTGGATTGTGTCGTACATCATTATTGTACTTCTCTCTTTATAATCAATCTACACAAGCTTGCGGTGTCTGTAACTTTTTTCTTACCCTTCTTACTTCTCCTACAAACACTCAAGTTCCTTTCTACACAAGAATCCCCCAACAAAATTTGGCACGTTCGGTGGGACACAAGGAGGCTTGGGCATAGGAGAAGCAGTATTTGCAAAGTGTAGAAGAGTCCAATGGTACTGAAGTACTATACTGGCTTAAGAGGTAATCTTTCTTCCATTGGAATTATCTTAACCTAAGAGGAGTATGAATAGCCCATGATCGCAACCCGATTTCAAAGCTTGAGGGTCCCTTGCAAAGCAATAAGAAGGAAGGTTATTCGAAGATCAACCAACCCATTGTCATTGACGTCATCAGTAAAGAATATGGCATCCCAAGTAGATTTGGAAACTTTACTTTCTAGATTGAATATCAAATTTCCATCCTTCAGAGGATTAGCACAAGAAGATCCACATGAGCACATTAGAAGATTCTTAACCTTATGTAAGACAAGGGGTCTGATGGGAAGAGAAGATGCATTTTTTATTCTTTTTCCCTACAACATTAGAAGGGCTAGCAGACAAATGGTTAAGTCCGTTCATCGACAACCATTTCACCACATGGGAATTGATGAAGGAAGCATTTAGGACACAATTCCAACAAGGGAACACAATTAAAAACATTATTGAGGAAGTAGAAAACCTAAGACTTGGTCGGGGGGAGACCTTCCCATAATTTGTCACCAGAGCCAAGGCACTGATGGCTAAATTGCAAGATCCTCCCCATGATTTTGTAATCAAGAAGTGGTTGGCTAAACCACTTCCAATATCAACACAATGTAAAATAAAGGAGTTAAAGTACCGACAACCACAATAGAAGAATTTATTAATATGGCCATATTGTTGGAGCAAATTAGGCATCAATATGGGACAGGCTCTTCCAATTTATCATTTCTTGCAGAACCTGAGGACCCAGTAATTCAGCTAAGGAAAGAGCTTGAGAGCTTAAAAAGGAATAAGCCCCATAAAGAGGAGGAGAGTGCAGTGAATGAGTTGAGGTGAGAACTTGAAGCATCGAAGCTACAAAAAGGAAGAGGAAGCCAAAGCAGAAGAACTCGCTCAACTTCGACAGGAGTTGCAGGAACTCAAGGGAGGTGGCATCAAAAATGGATTATGGTGCACCATGTGCAACAAGCAGGGTCATGTGGTAAGTGAGTGTCCAACTTTAGGTGTAACTTGCCAGCTATGCAGGAAAGTTGGTCATGATGCTTAGGATTTTCACTCGAGAGGGATGCCTGCACAACCTTATTGGGCACAAGGAGGTGCTCAACTCTCAACCAATGTAATGGCTGCAACCCCCAACCAAGGTAACAACTATAACCAATGACCTAGAGGTAATTATGGAAATGGGCTTAGAAGGCCAATTATTTGTTTCAGGTGTGGATAGTGTGGACACTATCAGAGTAAATGTACCCTACCAGAAAATCCCCCCCCCCTTGCAGGAATTGCCTAGATGCGAGAGATCATTATACAAATTGGTACCCACAAAACAAAGCATCTACATCTGGGCCCCATCTCGAAATGATCTTGGTAGATAATCAAGGGGTAACAGAAGAAGCCAATGTCATACAATCACCATCCACTAGAGTGGTACAACTAGAAGAAATCAACTCCATGGTCATGCAGACAAGAAATAAAGGAAAGTTCTAGAAGAACCAAGCCAAGGATCAAGTACTTTGGAAGTTACGAGGACTAGAGGGTACATCAAAGCAAATCAGATATATATGAAGATGCAAAACAAGAGAAAGAAAGTTCAACAAAAGGTGAAAAGGTAACACAAAAACAAGACTTTTTAGAGACTAACGATATCATTGGGAATGCATATAACCGGCCCACAAGGAACTTGAGAAATCAAACAGCAAAATTGATCTTAGGGAATTTGGAGCTTCAAGATTATTCAAGTCAATCAAAACAGAGGTTAGTATTCTTGAGTTGATAAACATGGATGCAAAATTTAGGTATGAAGTACTGCAGATTATTGATGAGGCTTCCTCATCCACCTTAGTGGCCAAGACTACTGCCTTGGGTCAAGGGAAGGGTGTAGAAGAAGCACCTCTCACAGACTATAAGAGTCCAAAACTGACAGTAACAATTAAACGATTAAAGTTACAAGGAGTCATTGTGGATGGTGGGTCTGGCATAAATTTGATGCCTGAGCATACCATGGAGAAGATTGACCTACGCCCATCTAGCCCAGCCCACTTTACCGTCACTTTGGTAGATCAAAGAAAAGTAAGGCCAATGGGGGTGATCCCAAAAGTTCCACTGGAAGTACAAGGTAACCTCTTCATTTTGGATTTTGTGGTATTAAGACTACCCCAGGTAGAGGGAGGATTTCCCCTTTTGATTGGAAGACCATGGCTAAGGCATGTGAGTGTCGTCCATGACTGGGTAAAGACACTATGTAGGTACAGTAGAGGGGACAGGAACTTAAACAAATATATTTAGAGGAGGCACCACAGAAGATTTATCAAAATGTATGCAGAGATAGCCAGGCCACTGGTTAGACTGATAGGTAAAGAAGTGCCCTTTAAGTGGGAGGAAGAAGAAGAAAATGTTTACCATATATTAAGATCCAAATTGGTGGATGCACCAATTCTTATCACATCGGATTGTTCAAAACTTTTTCATGTACATGTAGATGCCAGTGCATATGCAGTGGGTGTAGTTTTGACTCAACATAGTGAGGAATACAATCTTGACAAACCTATTCAGTATGCCAGTCAAATTTTGACAAAGGCTAAAAAAAATTATAGTAGCAGAGAGAAGGAGGCCCTAGCAATGGTTTTCACTGTACAAAATTTTCGTCATTACTTGCTAGGAGTGAAATTTTTTATCATAACTGATAAGATATTTACTGAATAAGCCACAAGCAACTAGTAAGGTATGTCGGTGGCTACTTTTGTTCTAGGAATTTGATTTTTCTGTAGTCCATAGACCAGTGAGAGAAAATGTCATGGCAGACAACCTATCAAAGATCAACACGATGGATCAAGCAAGTGGAGTAAATGATGATTTTCCAGATGCTAAGTTGCTTGCTGTAGAAGCACAAGGTTGGTATGATGACATGAAGAATTTCCTTAACTACCATTGGATTGTATCCAGAGAAGGCAAGCTCAGTGCAAAGAAATAGGCTCCTAATTAAAAGCAGACCTTTTACCTTCATTGAGGGAAAATTATACAGACAGGGCAAGGATAACCGGTTTAGAAAGTGCATGGAAGAAGAAGAAGAAGAAGAAGAAGAAGAAGAAGAAGAAGAAGAAGAAGAAGAAGAAGAAGAAGAAGAAGAAGAAGAAGAAGAAGAAGAAGAAGAAGAAGAAAGGGAAATCCTTAAATCTCCACATGAAGGAGCAGGTGGTGGGCATCTTCCAGGACACATTATGAGCCAGAGAATCCTTGATGTTGGCTTATGGTGGCCTACATTATTTAGAGATGCAGAGGAATGGGGAAAAGCATGTGATGTTTGTCAGAGATGTGAACCCACGCGGACAAAGCAGAGGCACAACCCCTTGGTGGTATCCACTTCATGGAAACCATTTGAGAAGTGGGGGTTACATTTCATCGGGCCCATCTACCCTGCATCAGTCCCAAAGAAAAGTATTTGTTAATCACCACTAACTATGCAACAAAGTGGGCTGAAGCTATTGCCTCCCCTGATTCCACCGCACAAACAATTGCTGATTTCATTTACAGTAACATGATTTGCAGATTCGGATGTCCCCTTGAAATTTGTACAGACCAAGGTACTCATTTTGTGAGCAAAGTTCTACAAAAATTTTTTAACAGGTATAAAATCCTACATAGGACCTCTTGTGCCTATTATCCAAGAGCTAATAGACAGGCAAAATCCACTAATAAGGTCTTAATTGCAATGTTAAGGAAGGAATGTATGTTACAACCCGATTCTTGGAGAATTGCTTAGCCTTTTTAGTGATTTACCTGTTTGATTCTCCACAAGAGCCAAATATCTTTTGAAACATGAAAAAACTTCATCTTTGTGTTTCATAAAGAATAGGATAGTCCATCTGCTTCAATCATCAATAAAGGAGACATAATACCTTGATCCAGATATTGAAGCTTCCTTGCTAGGTCCCCATACGTCTGTATGAACCAACTCCAAGAGATCTCCATGCATATAACCTTTCTTCATGAATGGTAACCTGTGAGACTTTCCAAATTGACATGCACTACACTTATAAATCATATGTTGTTTTGACAAATTAGGGAGTCCAAGTACACTTTGGTCCCTGCAAATTTGCTTTAATAACCTTTCACCAATATGTGCTAACCTTTTGTGCCATACTTCCAATTCTGTGAGTGTCTGACTACCATAATTAAAGAGAGCAATGTTTCTAGTGTCTTGTAATTCAAATGTGAACAATCTACCTGTCTTTTCACCTTTTGCAATTTTTCTGAATCCTTGACTTGGATCTTCAACAAATGCTCCTTCCTTTGTGAACCTGACTTGCAACCCTTTCTCTACTATCTGCCCAACACTTATCAAATTCTTTGTAATGGTAGGGACATATAGTACCTTATTGAGTAGGTTGATGTTTCCATCAGGTGCTTTGACATTGCCTATTTTCTCCACAGGATGTTTTGTATCATCTCCTGTTTGTACCTCATGCTTATTCCTTGGATCTTCTAAATCTGATAGGAGTGCCACATTTCCTGCCACATGATTTGAACAACCTGAATCTATGTAGAAAACATGCTCATCAGATTTACCTTGTGGCATAGCCATGTTCATGATCAATAATGAATCCTCTTTGTTTGAGTCTTTTGTATAGTTATTGTAGTCTCTCCTTCCTTTGTAGCCTCCTTGATAGTTTGAATGATTGTAGTTGTAATTTCCATGGTAATTGTTGAACCTTCCTCTTGAGTAGCCATAACTTCCTCTATTGTATCCTCTGCCTCTTTGATTCCTGGAATTCCTAAAGCAATTTTCAGTTGTATGACTAGTTAGTCCACAAATAGAACATGAGTTGGAGTCTTGGGATCTCCCCCTGCCTTGTCTACCTCCTCTTCCTCTACCTCTGCCATGTCTTCCTCTACCTACATAGTTAGCTTGATATGTACCTGCTTCATCATCCACTTTCTTTGCCTTTCCTTTGTTATCTTTGGACTTGCTTTTATCAGTGTATAAAGCTGAAGATTGATTACCTTTAGAGTTTTCTCCATTTTTGATAAGCTTTGCCTCTTGAATAAGTAGTTGTCCAATGAGTGTATTGAAATCAAGTACATGCATGTCCATGTACAAATCCATAGTTGTGGTGAATGCTTCCCACTTGTCATCTGCCTTCAAGCCATTGATGACTTGCCTTACAATTTGCTCTTCATGTATTACTTCTCCAATGCTTCCCAACTGATCTGCTATGTCCTTGAGCTTTGTGACAAAATCAGTCACATTTTGTTTGGGAGCCTTCTTGAGAGTTGTGAAATCCAGCCATAGTTGATGCTTCCTAGCTTTAGTACTTGAAGAAAAGAAAGCTTCAAGTGCATCCCACACTTCTTGAGATCTCTTACAACTTCTAATGTGAGGCAACAAAAAATCTGAGATAGAGTTGAGGAGATAAGACCTTGCAAGTGCATCCTTGGAGCACCATGTGCTCAATCTTTCTTGCTCTTCTTGTGTTGGTTGACTTTTGTTCCTGAAACTTGGCATAACTTCATCTCCAGCCACATAACCATATAAAATTCTACCTTGGAGATAAGTTCCATCCTTAATGACCAAGCTGAGTAGTTACCTCTGTCCAATTCGTCAATTGATGAAGGAAATCCATCTGCCATGTTGTCCAACCTTGCTCTGATACCACTGTGAAGAGATGGATAGGTATGTGCTTGAAGATGAAGAGGTGCTGCAAAATCCTTGATCTACACCAACCAAATGAACTCCAAGAGTATATGGTTGGCCCTTTTAGCTTGCCAATGGATGTATTAGACACCCTATGTACCTTGGTGTTGATATATTTAGGTAGTGATGTGTGTGAACACTCTAGGACCGCCGGGGCACTTTTTTCCCTCTTTAGGAGGTTTTTTTCCCCCGGCTTGTAGCCTATTGCCCTAATGGGCTACTTATCTTTGTACATTCTCTAGTAATACATTTAGTCTTGTGTGTTGTGCTCCAAGCTTCTTCTTCTTCCTTGTGCTGTTCGCGTGCTTCCGCAGACGTCTAACTCCAACAATTGGTATCAGAGCAGGTCGTTGCTTCTTCTAGGGCGCCGTCGACACTCCTTCGTTTGAAGTCTCAGATTCGCACAAAATTTGGTGAGCAGACTCAGGGTGTTTCGGAGATCAAAACGGCTTCGCTTTGTGGTGCCGAAATCGCGATCTGAGCTCGTTTCGGCCTCCGAATGCACTATCGCAGTGCTTGTGCAGGCTATTTCGTCCTTTTGTGCCAAAGGTATATACCAATTTCTGTTCGCCAGTTTAAGCGTCTCGAAGTCTGCTACAGGTCTAGCAGAACTCGTATGGGCAGTTCTGTTCAACTTTTTGAGATACAGTCAATTTTCTGCATCAAGGTATTTTAGTCACCGGCCATGGCTGAAAGCAGTGATGTATTCCGTATGTTGGCTATTGAGGATAAGTTGGATGGTACCAACTACCCATTATGGGCTTATATGATGCGACATGTACTGGATGCAAAAGGATTGTGGAACATTGTGCAGGGTGTTGAAAGACGTCCTGTTACACCTGTAACGACAAGTACTGCAAATACAGGTGTTGGAGCTGATGAAGATGGTGTCGAAGATGATATTCCGCAGATTCCTATTCGTGCTGCTGTTTCTGTTGCACCTACTGCAGAGCAGATTCGTTGGGATGGCAGAGATGCCTAGGCACATGCATTGATAGCTTTGTCTGTCAAACGTGCCATTATTCCTCACATTCGCTCTTGCAGAACAACAAAGGATGCTTGGGATACACTTACCACTTTGTACCAGGCTAGGAATGAGGCTCGTGTTGCTTACCTCCGAAAACAGTTGGAGAGTGAGCACATGAATGAAGGTGATTCGATGGACAGTTTTCTTACAAAGATCAAAGACCTGAAGGAACAATTGATGTCTGCTGATGAGGTTATACCAGATAGCTCACTTGTGCAGACCGTTCTGAATGGCCTTCTTGATTCATATCAGAGTTTTGCCTCTACTCTTCGATTGATGATGAAAGGCAATCCGAATGCCTTGTCATTTGAGGAATTAGTCTCTGTTCTGTTGCAGGAAGATCAGTCCAGGCAGAACAGGTCCATTATGCGTGTTGCAGATCAAGCTTTCTTGGCTAGTCAGAAGGGCAAAGGAAAATGAAGCTCTTCTACTAGTAAGCAGAAATCTGCAAATGCTGCACAATCGAAGAACCAAGATAAAGATGAGAAGAAATCAGAAAAGCAGAAATTGTTCTGCAAGTACTGTAAAGGAAATGATCATATTATAAAGAACTGTCCAAAACTGGTTGCTAAAGAGGCAAAGAAGAAAGAGGCTGGAACGGTTGTTGCAGAGGCCTCTACACCAAAAACAGAGTCTGCAAATCTTGTGCAGGAAGAAGAATGGGCGTTTACTACTGTCTGCAATTTTGACCCATCTTCTCATGATCAGTGCATGTCTGCAGTAGACTCAGATGTTTGGTACTTTGACAGTGGGGCAACCAAACATATTACCTCGCAGCGCAGTTTCTTCTCTTCACTCGAGCCTGCCCCTACAGGGAATACTGTCACATGCGCCAATAACTCCTCTTATCCTGTTATGGGAGTTGGTAAGATCATTCTGACTACTGCTGATGGTAGTTCTTTCACTTTGTCAGATGCTTTATTTGTGCCAAGGATCAAAAAGAACTTGTTATCAGTTTCTGCATTAGCCAAGATTGGCTTGGTTGTGAAATTCGTTGATGACAGGTGTACAGTCCATGATCTCTCAAATGGCGATGTGATTATTGCTTCTGGCATTTTATGTCGTGGGCTGTATAAGCTCATAGACTATGAAAATTCTGTGAATGATTCGGCATGTGCAGTTCATGATTCTCAGGCTATGTCAGATGCAAAGCTTTGGCATGCACGCTTTGGTCATCTGAATTTTGCTAGTTTGTTACGCCTGCAGAAATCTGAAATGGTGTCCTCTTTGCCCAAACTTGAGGCACCTGGAAAACATGTTTGTGAAGGCTGTATTTTGGGCAAAATGCAGCGTTCTTCCTTTCCAAAAGATGGTTCAGTTTGGGCTATGCAGAAATTGCAGCTTGTACATAGTGATGTCTGTGGTCCTATGCAGACACCCTCTTTTGGAAATTACCTTTACTTCGTGACTTTCATTGATGATTTTTCCAGGCATGCATGGGTATATCCACTCAAAGCAAAGTCCGAAGTGTTCATGTGCTTCAAACAGTTTTTGGTTTTGGCTGAAAATCTGTCAGCATGCAAAATGGGCACCCTCTGTTCTGATCGAGGGGGGGAATATATGTCTTCAGATTTTAATGCATTTTTGGCTGAACGTGGGATAAAACACCAGTGTACAGTGCCGTATACACCTCAACAGAATGGAGTTGCTGAACGAAAGAACAGGTCACTCATGGAGATGGCGAGGTGCATGGTCAAAAGTCAGGCTTTACCACATAGTTTCTGGCTTGAGGCTGTCATGTGTGCAACATATGTACTGAACAGGTGTCCCACGAAAGCGTTGTAGTCTATCACTCCATATGAGGCTTGGCATGACCGCAAGCCATCTGTTGCTCATCTGCGTGTTTTTGGTTGTTTGGCATATGCATTAGTGCCTGAACAACATCGCAGAAAATTGGATGATAAGGCAGTAAAATGTATTTTTATTGGGTACAGTTCTGAAAGTAAAGGCTATCGTCTGTATCATCCACAGACTACACGCATTCTGGTTAGCCGTGATGTTGTCTTTGTGGAAGATGCTATTCAGCCATTGCTTTCATGTACTAAGGAGATATCTGTTAGCTCCAAAGACATGTATGATACTTTGATGCCTCTTTTTACAGGTGGACAGGCTAGCGCTGGTCCTAATGAGGCAACTTCTCAGCCTTTGCAGGCTTCATATGATGATGCAGATCATTCCATTTCTGATGCAGATTTACATGATGCACTTGTTGATGAGAGAGATGATATTGAACATGCAAAAACTATGCCAAAATGGTTGGTGCAGACTTTGCGTGACAGCAAATTAGATGCACCTTTGTCATATCGTACTCGTTCAGGCTCTCATAGTACCTCCTTTGCATCAGATTGCTATGCTATGGCTGCATCTAGTCTCTGTGATGAGAATGAGCCTGTTTCTTTTGATGAAGCACAAAATTCAGAAAATTGGATGGCTGCTATGCAATCTGAATATGATGCTATAATGAAGAATGGTACATGGTCTTTATGTGACTTGCCTCCTGGCAAGAAGGCCATTGGCACTAAGTGGGTATACAAGCTGAAGCGTAAACCTGATGGTACAGTTGACAGGTATAAGGCTAGGCTTGTTGCAAAGGGTTATGCACAGGAAAGAGGCATTGATTTTGATGAGAGCTTTGCACCTACATGTCGTATGACTACTGTTCGGAGCATTTGTGCACTTGCAGAAATATAGGAATGTGATGATTATAAAAATTTGTATGGTTATACTAGACGGTAAGCTGAATCTAACAAGCTTTAAGTCATTGAATTTGGATAAGTAACCACTGAGAAATGGCTCTGACAAGGTGAGTGAAAAAGTTGGGTACCTGACAGAGAAGTGAAGATGAACAGATACTGTTGACTTCAACTGAACATAACTGAAGATTGCAACATCCAAATGACATGAAAATTTGTGAGCATATAGTAGACGTATAGAGATAACTTTATCAAGTTAAATCACTGAAAATGATGCACCAAGCTCAGAGAAACCATCTCTGCAATCTGACTGAGAAAACTGAGAGTAATGGCAGTGAGTAGTACACTTCACAAGAACATGGACATATGAACTCAAATAATCATGAAAATGAAAGTATATTGCTTGTAAAATACAAGACTTAGTGATACATATGTGTGCCTTGTAATCACACCTTGATATGGCATAAAGCTCAGCTCTTGGAGGTCTTCACATAGGTCTCTCTAACCATGACTAAAACTGCCATCTATTTATAGTTGAGCTTGGGAGGCTAACTTCCCTCAATCACTCTCCAATCAATTAGTGATTGATTTGATTCTCTACCTACCACAAATCACGAATTCGTGGCTCCTCTTTCCCTTTTTGATCAAGTGGACTCAACCACTTAAGATTCTCTTACTTTTACATTAAGTAAACTCTTCAAAAGTTACAAGAGGTAGTTCACAAGTGAGCACCAAGATACTCTATCACTTAGGAGCCTACATATGTGAACTGACACTCAACTTAAGGCATGCATTATTCTTGGTTAGAAACTAAGCAAGGTGAGCATAGTCTACACTAGGAGAGAGAAGAGCAAGAGACATACAATGAGTGTGCGGCAAAGAGAAGCAAGGGCAAAGTGTGCAAGAAGTGTGACTTAGGTGTGTGCAGAGGAGTGTTAAGCAATGCAATCAAAGGTCAGAAGGTCCCATTGAAGTTGTGTGCGCATCGACAGAAGGTGTCCATCTCTCCCCATATTGGAAGCTTGAGTGCAAAGTGTGCACAAGTGGAAGCTCTTGGAGAAGCTGGAGGTCTGGTGCAGAGAAGGTCGGTGGTAGAAATAACCTTGGGTTTTTTGTAACTTTGTTTGATTGTGCACTCTTTGGTATTTCACATAGAGAGTATTTGGATTGTGTTGTACATTATTATTGTAAATATCTCTTTATAATCAATCTACACAAGCTTGCGGTGTCTGTAACTTTCTTTTTCCACTTCTTCCTTCTCCTACAGACACTCAAGTCCCTTTCTGCACAAGAATCCCCCAACAATGAGTATGCTACCACTTCCAAGGACGTTGAAGCAACTGCTACAATTGTCGATTCACATGTATGCATATGCAAACAAAAATAAAAAATATGTATACCTGAGTTGTAGTGTCGTTTCTTCACGTCGGGTTCACTTATGTCGGGAAGAACTTGATGCTCGATTGGTGGATCAGTTCAACTGCCAAATCCAACGGCGCATGTCGGGTTCTTGGAGCAATCTTAGGTGCAGTGGAAACTCTGAGCAATTGTCAAGAAGGTTCCAAAATTTCAAAGATTAATTGAAAACTTAGCATAACAAGAAATATAAAATACTGGCAATTCATCATAATTCTCTGCAAACAACCAAATCGGATTGCACATTATTATCTTTCTAAAGCACAATTATTTCAAGACCCTTTAATTCATAACCCTTTATATATATAGAAAAAAAAGACACCATGCTTAGGATGCACATTAGTAATCATTAACATATCTGTGTTGTTCTTTGGCACTCTAAAACAGAGATGTAACCTGGATTGCAATATCAATTTATGTGAGAGTAAGCAGGTCAATGTACGAATTAATCAGCGTTCCACTTCAATTCTACAAATTTCTTGTCAGATGTTCGATCAAGAGGTGGAGTGTTTCAAGAAAAGTTTGTTTCAGCTGTTAGCTATTTGAGCGACGGTTCATGATTGCAAATCTTTAGAGGTGCCTGTATTAGATCACACGAAGGTTATTGAGAGAGTGTTGTTTCAATCTTTAAATTGTAGCATTAGAATTTTTTTTTTTTAATATAAAGGAAGTTCGGCAATAGCCTACTCTCCCGGACTTGAATTAAATTAAGAAACAAAGGTACAATAGAAGGGGACTAGTGCCCACGGGACCCCCCGAATCCCACAAAGCAGGGGAAGCTTGATTGAATCCTAGATTGCATTACAAAGAAGGTTGATCACCCTCTCGTCGCCCTCATGCGGGGCCCACTTGGGTTTGAGCTTGTTGTTGATCAAAAGGAGGACTTGATGGTGCCTGAAGGGGGGGGATTTCTTACTGTTGACAATCCTTCTGCCAAGGAGGAATAGTGATTTCTCAATCGACCACTCCCTGGGGGGATCGCCGAAGTTGAGAGCACACCTCTCCCGCCAGATTTTCCACAGGACTTCCCCTCTGATTGCGTTCCAGAGTGCCGCAGAGCAGCCCATCGCTTCTCCCAAAAGGACTTGTTTCCAACTAAGCTGTTTCTGAAGTCTGATTTTCATTCCAACCGTCTGCCAGATTCTGTAGGAGTTGGGGCAAGTAAGGAAGATGTGTGGGACATCTTCGATTGCACGGTGGCAGCGTTTGCACCAAGGAGGGATCCCACAAAGTTTGCTTGCCTTATGGTTGGTCCAAATTCCTCGATGAAGAATTTGCCATAAGAGGACAGACTTCTTAATCTCTATAAGTGGGTGCCAGATGCCCATGAATTTCATGTCCCACCGAAGCCGCGTCCAAGACAGGCACCACTTCTTGTTGAGGCTGATCTGGCGGTCAATCGTTTCTTTGATGTTCGGGATTTTGAGTAGGCTATTTCCATTGTGCCATTTGAGACCACGCGCGTTCGGTGTGTCGTGTCCCATGAGAAGGCGAGTCTTGTGACGATCCCAAGCGAGGCATCTGCTTTGCAAAGTGTTCCATTCTTCGTAGGAGATGTTTATGCGGGGGTCAATATCCTCGAAGTTGATCCAGCTGTTGGTGTCATATTTCCAGAGGTGTTTCCATTTTTTGAATCCTTTGTTCCATAATCTCTTGGCATTTTGAATGTTCCACGACTCCACACTCCGGATGCCATGTATCGGGAACCAGATAGAGTCGTTTTGTCTGATTCCGGCCGCCCACTTCCAGTCCTCGCTAATTCTTGTGAAGCTTTTGACTTTATTCCAGCCCTTCCAAAGGGAGCACACGAGATTGGAGCCTTTCGGGAAGACAGGGATCAGGGAGAATAGCAGGGTCATGATGTCGAGATTCTTCCAGTTTGGGAGCCCCATGAGAGCCAACTCATTCTTGTTTCTGAAGATCAGCTTGGCCCACGAGGCCTCCCTATTGCACCAAGCCTTAATCATCCATTTGGCTGCTAGTTTGTTAGCCATACACCCAATGTCCAGGATACCCAGCCCCCCGCAATCTCTGGGGCTAGTGCAGATGGCCCATTTGATTTTAGGCACCCCCCTTCTGTTGTGATCGCCCGTCCAAAGAAAGTTTCTACAAATACTATTCATTTTGGACAGGCCTTGCTCATTCGATCTCCAGCAAGAAAGGAAATAGATGGTAGAGGAGAGGAGGAACGTGTTGATAACCATCGCCCGCCCAACAAGATTGATTTGCATACCTTTCCAATAGTTAAGCTTGTTTTCGAGTTTGGCCAACACCCAGTTCCATCGCTGCTCCATAGAGACGCCAAACCCCAATGGGATTCCAAGAAGACGAAAGATTTGGCCCTGCGGAATGATTTGACAGCCATGATCTATGAGAAGGCCAGGATGATGTCCCACAATGGCCCTAAAGGCGGTCTTAGAGTGGTTGATTTTGGATCCAGAGGCCTCACAAAAGGTAGCAAGACACCTCCAGAAAGTCTCCAGGCTGGTATTATCATTGTGAACGAACGCGTTCATATCATCGGCAAATAGTCTCATGATGATTTGACTGTGGTCGTGAGGCAGCCGGAGGCCTTTGATATTGCCAGCCTCCACATGATGCACTACAAGTCTGCTCAGCCCCTCAGTGGCGATGGCAAAAAGAAGGGGGGCCAGAGGGCACCCTTGTCTAATAGATCTTCTAAGATGGATCGCCTTCGAAAGTTTGCCGTTCACGTTAATTTGGGTCGTTGCGTTTCCAAGAAGGGTCGCGATCATCTTGGTGAATTTCTGACTACATCCGAGATCTTGAAGCGACTGCAGAATATAGTCCCATTCTAGTCTGTCGTAGGCTTTGTCGAAGTCGATCTTGAGGAAGACCACATCTTGATTGGACTCATTTGCAAATTGAATACCTTCCCAAATATCCATAATGGTTTCCAGGATAGACCTGCCTTTGATGAAGCCTTTTTGGTCCTCACTAAGCCAAGATCTCAGATGGCACGAGATTCTGTTGGCAAGGACTTTGGCGAAGATCTTGTATCCTGTTTGGAGCATCGTAATTGGCCGCCAGTTCTCGATTCTGTTCTTTTCCCCCTTCTTGTGCACCAACTTGATAATTCCATTATTTAGACAAGAAGGAAGAGCACCAAACTTTAGCGCTTCTTGCCAAACCATCCGAAGAGGGGTGGCAACCACCAGCTTGAAGGATTTAAAGAACTCGTTGGTGAGTCCGTCGGGTCCCGGGCTTTTACCGAGAGGGAGGGCATCAATGACCTCAATGATTTCTGATTCAGAGATCGGGGCATGAAGCAGGGAATGGAGGTTGGGTGGTATCCTCCGAGGGGAAACCCTAGAAATTGCAGCCATACAGTCCCTTCTATGGTGTGAGAGGGGGTTCGAGGTTCCCAGGAGTCTCGTGAAGTGCCCTTCGATGATGCCAAAATTATCTTCTTCCGAATTGCATACATTGCCGTGTGGATCTAGCAGTAGGGGGATCGAATCGCGGTTGTGTTTCCTTTTAAGGATACGGCACATCTCTTTGGTGGGTTTGTCGGCTTTGCCAGCCCACCACTCCTTGAAGAAAATTTGCAAGTTTTTCCTTTGTATTTCTTCCTCGTATCTCAACACCGCTCTGATTTTTCGGAGACCTTTCTGGGCTTGGTGTTTTCCTTTGTTCACTTCCTCCTCGAGCCGCCAGAGTCTGTGGTAAAGAGCCTCCCTACGAGCCCGCCGTACAGTCTCGAGCATCTTCTTAGTTCTGATCATGATCTTACGAGACTTGTCGACCGCACTTCTCCAGCACTTGGCTGGGGCCAAGCCAGAGGCGAACGCCACCTTCCACACGTCGGCAATTTCTTGATGGACAGAGGGGAGAGAGAAGGTGGTTGCGTTGGCATGGAACCACGGGGCTTTGCGGATCTTGTTGGAAGGTTGGAAAGTGATAACGATCGGGTAGTGATCAGAGATAGTGAGGTCAGTGCGTTGCGTGATGGTAGGGTGGCCCCACTGATGAGTAAAACTCTGAGAGATGTAGCATCTGTCAAGTCTAGCTTTCCTCAGGTCCTCGCCCGCTTGTAGATTCGACCAAGAAAAGCCGTTCGAGTCTTTGAATTCAACCAAATCCAAGTGGAGTTTGGTCATGTCCCACGTTTCTTTCTCCCGACTGTCGATGACCCTGCCCTTGCCCATCCATCTGTCCGTAGGGTCCTCCACCATGTTGAAGTCTCCACATATAAGCACGCTGTGGGGAAGCGAGTCTAAGGAGGCCCAAGTGTTCAGTCTCTCCAAATCCCCATTAGGGGCGTACAGAGAAACCATAGTAACACAAAGAGGAGCACCAAAAGAAACAGCAATCCACCGGTGACTTACATCTTCAATGGAGTTCTCAAGCTTTTCAAACCAGAGTTGTTTAATACCGATAACCGTTCCTCCAGATCCCCGTTGGTGCTTCGTTGGGAACCACACATGGGCCGAGGAGACCTGTCTGAGCCGTTTCTGGAGGTCTTCTCCGTCAATTTTAATCTCTTGAATACATATAAAGTCTGGGTTTAGGCTAATGTCGCGAAGCCATTGACCAATGACGGTCGCTCTTGAGGGGTCGGTTAGCCCTCTAGCATTTAGCGAGATGACAATCATTTTTGTATTGATCCCTCTTTGCGGGAGGGAGCTTTGTCCTTTCTTCTCTTGGCTTCATCTTTCTTTTTCGCTCGGATCGGATCCCGAGTTAGCAATAGGTTCTTGTGGGGGCTTTTCCACGGTACCTCCATAGGTTGTTTTCCTTTGCGGGATGCCTCCTGCTGGGAAGAGCAGGACACCGTTTTCAGCTCCGTTTCCGGAATAGTCGATCCGATGATGGAGCTTTCACTATCCATGTTATCTTCGTTGCTGGTAGTAAAACCATCTTCTTTGCTTGTAGTGTAACCCTCCTGCAGGGTTTCCTTACTGTCAGGGATCTCCAGGCCTTCCTCCTCGAGTTGGTTCCCACCTGGGTAGTCAAACTCATTGATTTCCTTTTCCAGATTGCAATACAAGTTGCTGGAGGGGGAAACAGACTTGTTGTTTCGCTCAGAGGTTGCCCTAGGGCTTCTTTTCCTTCTTCTTCTGACTTCGATGAACCCGTCTGCATCAGCTTCTGGATTACGGGGACCCTTGAATTCCTCTACTTTCGTCGAGTGATTCAATGCTCCATTGCTGTCTTGAGCATTTTTGGGGGCTTCTTGATTTGGCTTGCTTTTTCGTCTCAAAGGGCAGTCTTTGATCCTGTGACCTTGTTGTCCACAGCGAAAGCACGCGTTGGGAAGGTTTTTGTAGCTGATGTCTTGCTCCCATATTTCCCCTTCGCCCAAGTCCAGTTTGATCTTCGATGGGAGTGGCATACTGAGGTCAGCCTCTACACAGATTTGAGGGTGCCACCGGGCGTTGAACGAGTGTCTTGCTCCTTCATAAATGAGACCACCAATGTCCTCGCGTGAGGCCAACGGCTTGCCGATAGGAGAAACGATGTCCCATACGAAGTTGTACAAGAAGTATGGCAGGTTAGGGAGCTCAACCCAGAGGGGGTACCGAAGCGATTTCGTTTTGTCGGGAGTAAAATCAGGGGACCATCTGAATAGGCACAGGGTCGCCCGGCCGAGTTGCCAAGTTCCGACACTAAGGGCCCGAAACGCCATATCTTCATTTTCAAAGACAAGCAGCAAGTGGCTTGCCGGTAAGAACTGACACTTACAAACAACTAGCCCGCGGGGGAACCACTTGTTTCGAAGCCACTGTCGCACAGTTTCGAGCGGGGGCTTAGGGCCGAACATTTGGCCGACAAGGCAAACTTTCTTGAGCTCCTCCTGAGTTGACAAAATTGCGGATCTATTGAGGGAGACCAGGGGGGGTTCAGCACTTTCAAGGGCCCCTTGGGCGGCACAAGAGCCCCCCTCCAACAAAGAGGCCAGGTTAATGGTCTCCCCGGGAGGAGGGGCCAGATTGCTTCTCACAAGAGAGGGGGTCGCCAAATCCATGATAAAAGAGGGACACCCCGAGAGAGAAGATCTTTTTCTAAAACTCTAAGAAGAGAAGCATCCAAAAATCCCACAAAAAAGGCAGCTCTCTTCAAAATTTTTTTCTTTTCTCTTTTTTCTTTTTCTTCTTTTTTCTTCTTCTTCTTTTTTTCTTCTTTTTTTTTCTTTTTTTCCTTCTGTTTTTTTTCTTTTTCGTAGGATTACCTGATCAGAAACCAAAATTTGGCTTTCGAAGCAAGGAGTGCCTTCTGCCGCGAGTTGAGAGAGTTAAATCTTTAATTTTTAAGATTAACTTAACTCCCCCTTTTTTGCTATTCCACACATGAAAAGCGAAGGCGAAGAGATGAAAGTAAATTGTCTCCAAAGTTCCTCTCTCTATCTTAAACCAATAAAGACAGCGCAGCCATCGGGAAAAAAGCCCTCAAGAGTAAGTAAGCCCTCATTCAAATCAGACACGCGACGGCGAGAGAAGAAGAGCGAAGGCGACAGACTTTTTTTTTTTTGAGCTCAATAAACTTAAATCAGACCAGGTTCTGGAAACCGAGAGTGGAAAGCTGAAACCATCAATCGGCCGAAATCATCAATCGCCAAGCCGAAAGCAAAAACCATCAATCGTGGGGAGCCCTGTCGATCGTGGGGAGCAATACGCACGAAACCATCGATCGCCCGACCAGAGGAAAACCATCGATCGCGGGAAAAACCAGAGTCCAAACCATCAATCTCGCAGGATTTCCGAGAAGATTTAAGGGTAAGGTTACGTGAAGGATGAGGAGCACGCTGCCACGGACACGCCCGTCAATCGAGGAACCCGCCAGCCACAAAAAACCATCAATCGTGGAACCCGTCTATCCTGGAACCCATCAATCGCGGGACGCGCGGCGACGGACACGCACAGAGTTTCATCAGTCGTGGAACCGGTTCCGGTCAATCGTGGAACTTGTCGATCGTGAAACCCATCCGTCGTGGAACTGTCCTCATCAACTTAATTGGAAGCCGGTCGTAGCCGTAGCATTAGAAAATTGATGTGCATCAAGCATGGTGCATCAACAAACGTTATTATCTCAAAGTTATGTTGCGAACACTTGGTGCAGAACAGTTGTGAAGGAATAATTAGATAAAACAGGCATTTACGTAATTAGTTGTAGTTAGACAAGCAGATCCATTAAAACTGAATTGAATTTAAAACTGAATGATAATTGTGTGATTCTGAGGACACAGCAACATCAGAATTGTTGAAACAATCCCAGAACTCTGAGCGCGGACTTGATCAATGCAAAGATTTGTGGTTTTCGGAATTTCTGAAATCATATGTATAAGATAAATGTAAATAACATTAAAAAGTAATTGAAGCACTACCCATACTACAGCTCAGTCCAAAACTTCTCCGCTGCCTCTACCCTCCAGCATCGGAAGGTCTCCTGTGTCAGAGCATGGATGGAGATGAGTCGCCTGATGTGTCTCTTCAGAAGCAAAGCAAGAGCTCTGATTAAATCTGTTCATGTCCTTGGATGTACTTTGTGTGATCGATGGGGAGCCCCGCAAGTCATAATAAGATTAGAAGATCATAAATCAAAAAATCGATTGCCGTGCCAGAGCAGTTGGTGTAAGTTTCGATACAGGTATTGGCCTTCTTTCATCGTCCTTCTCTCCTGAGATGGTTGTCAAAACCTCAAGAGAACGATCGTCTCCGTCAATTGGATATCAATCCGTCAGATTGTCGCTGCGTGCCCCCCCATCCGCTGTCGGAACCATCACTTTTATGGTGCTTTTACTCTAATTTAGAGTTGTCCAATTGTACTAAGTGAAGCTAAATTTATCCATGAAAAAGAACGATGCTCTTGCTTTGATCGCAATAAAACTTGCACCTTTTCTGAATTTAGCATCACGTTATTTTGGAAAATACTCTTCAGAGTAACGTTAATTTCTGTTTTGCTAATTTTATTGATTCAAGATATAATTCGATATCTGACTCTTATTTGATCACCATATATTTAATGAAGTCCACAAGCTCTTGATTGACTGAAGAGGGCTTTTAAATTCTTGTATTAAAACACACGATGATCTCAATAGCTCATATCAAGTTCACATATCTTTCATAATAAATAGGTGATGATAAACGGATTCGCACACGATGTTATATTTCATAGGAGGTGTAAAAGCAATGGCACAAAATCATCCCCATACAATTGCATAACTCATTGCTTGAAGTCTCTTTCTAATGTATCCAATCTTTGGACTTTTGCCATAGAAATTTCGCCAACGTTCTCTCTCTCTTTTTTTTGGGGGGGTTTTCCCAAGGGATTTTCTTCAATTCCTTTGAATCGAGAAATGAATTTCAGTATGTGTTTTACATCATAAGCAAATTCAGATGACAATTTAACCATAATACAAAGTGATAAGCATAGCATAATAAAATTTGTCGCTGTCAGAAACACAGAAATAATGAGCGATTCACGCAAACTTATCTGTATTCATATCGAGGAAACTTCTGTGTGCCGTCATCGCAGATAATAGCCATGGAAGTTATCAGATTACAGTCGTTGTCAGAACAGATGAGAAGTGCCCGATCAATCATTCAATTCTTCAGATTTTCTTCATTTTTCCAATAGGCATTGGCTCAAACACAACGAAGCAGGAGATCTTGCAATCGGTTCCGTCTGATTTCTTCAACTCCAACATCGCCTCTAGCTCTCGTCTTCATGCATGTCCTCAACAGATGGTTGCAACAATTCAATATATAAAAAACATACGCAGAGATAGAGTTTGGAAGTATGGAGATGTGAGCGTCTGATCAGAGAGCGCAATCATCAGACCCACATGTGTCAGATCAACATAATCAGAATAGATATCATCTGCTCAGGCTTTACATAAATCCGCTCGTCAGATTGTGGATTGGCCTCCGATCAGATCATATGTGTTAACCCGCCGCCTCAACGCTGTTCGTTCAGATTGTCTTCTATATAATTGACCTCCTTTCTTCAGATCAAGCTCACGCTTATATAGCCATCAAACTCTAATTTTAGAGTTCTTTCACATTTTTACGTCTTTAGCACATCTCTATTAATATCCTCAGATTGATGTTAATTTGATTAGTCAACTTCGATCAAGCCACCATGAAAAAATGCCTGCTCTATCTTTACAATTTGGCGCGCAGCTATTGCTATCATATGTATTCATGGACATAACCCAAATTTAACTCAACCAAAACACAAGCTGAGTAAACCAAAACCTTGCGGATCATTTTTTCTCCAAAAATAAGAAAAAAAACCCATGTAACTGATTTGCCTCTTGTTTTTCCCGGTAGGTGCAAAATTCTCCATATTCGAGAAGTTCATTCATCATTATTAATAAATATTGTTTGCTCAGAAGGAAAGATTTCGTTGATACTTTGTTAGCTCCGTGAATGACTATAGCTAAAGCAAACTCGGAGGGTATAATGGACATAACTAAATGATTTCTTGCCTCATGGTCCTATCTGTTGTGAATGACTCCCACCTTCTGTCCTTGACAAATTTCATTGTTCGAATCATCTTCATGGGATTTCAAGATCACATAGAAGATTGGAGATCGGTTTTGCTCAAAGGGTGTTCAATTTCTTTGTTTAGCAAATACTTTGGCCTTGTTGATTATCCTTGCAAATGAGGAGAGCAAATATCTCTGATAGCGCTTTAGTGGGACACCTTCTAAGTACATATGTTGCACACATAACAAGCTCAAGCTAAAAAGTATGGTAAAGCCTGACTCTTGACCATACACCTCCCTATCTCCATGAGTGACCTATTCTTTTGTTCAACAACTCCATTCTGTTGAGGTGTATATGGCACTGTACACTGATGTTTTATCCCATGTTCAGCCAGAAATGCATTAAAGTCAGAAGACATATACTCCCCACCTCGATGAGAATGAAGGGTGCCCATTTTACATGCTGATAGATTTTCAGCCAAAATAAAAAACTGTTTGAAGCACATGAACACCTCAGACTTTGCTTTCAATGGATATACCCATGCATGCCTAGAAAAATCATCACTGAAAGTCACGATGTAAAGATAGTTTCCAAAAGAGGGTGTCTGCATAGGACCATAGACATCACTATGAACAAGATACAATTTTTGAGTAGATCAAACTGAACCATCTTTTGGAAAGGAGGAACGCTGCATTTTGCCCAAAAAACAGCCTTCACATACATGTTTACCGGGTGCCTCAAGTTTGGGCAAAGAGGACACCATTTCAAATTTCTACAGGCATAGCAAACTAGCAAAATTCGGATGACCAAAGCGTGCATGTCAAAGCTTTGCATCTGACATAGCCTGAGAATCATGTGTTGCACATGCTAGTTAAAATGCAAGAAGCAATTATCACATCGCCATTTGACATATCATGAAATGTACATTTGTCATCAACAAATTTCACAACCAAAACAATCTTGGCGAAGGCCAAAACTGATAATAGAATCTTCTTGATCCCTCGCACACATACGAAATACATCACTGCTTTTAGCTATGGCCACTGACTAAAATACCCTGATGCAAAAAAATGACTGTATCTCAAAAAGTTGAACAGAAGTACCCAAATGAGTTCTAGTAGACCTATAGTAGACTTCGAGATGCTTATACTAGTGAACCGAAACCTGTATATATCTTTGGCACAAAAAGAAGAAATAGCCTGCACAAGAATTATGATAGTGCATTCGATGGTCGAAACGAGCTCAGATCGAGATTTTGACACCACAAAGCAAAACCGTTTTGATCTCGTAATCATCTTGAGTATGTTCACCAAATTTTGTGCGATTATGGGACTGCGATCGGAAGGGTGTCAACTGTTGATATATTTTGGTAGTGATGTGTGTGAACACACTAGGACCGCCGGGGCACTTTTTTCCCTCTTTAGGAGGTTTTTTTCCCCCGACTTATATATACGCCTATTGCCCTAATGGGCTACTTATCTTTGTACATTTTCTGGTAATACATTCAGTATTGTGTGTTTGTGCTCCAAGCTTCTTCTTCTTCCTTGTGTTGTTCGTGTGCTTCCGCAGACATCTATCTCCAACAATTGGTATCAGAGCAGGTCGTCGCTTCATCTAGGACGCCATCGACACTCCTTCGTTTGCAGTCTCAGAATCGCACGAATTTTGGCGAGCATACTCAATGTGTTTCCGAGATCAAAATGGCTTCGCTCTCTAGTGCCGAAATCGCGATCTCAGCTCGTTTCGGCCTCCGAATGCACTATCGCAGCGCTTGTGCAGGCTATTTCGCCTTTTTGTGCCAAAGGTATATACCAGTTTCTGTGCACCAGTTTAAGCGTCTCAAAGTCTGCTACAGGTCTAGCAAAACTTGTCTGGGTAGTTCTTTTCAACTTTTTGAGATACAATCAATTTTCCGCATCAAGGTATTTTAGTCACCGGCCATGGCTGAAAGCAGTGATGTATTCCGTATGTTGGTTGTTGAGGATAAGTTGGATGGTACCAACTACCCATTATGGGCTTATATGATGCGACATGTTTTGGTTGCAAAAGGATTGTGGAACATTGTGCAGGGTGTTGAAAGACGTCCTATTACACCTGTAATGACAGGTACTGCAAATACAGGTGTTGGAGCTGATGAAGATGGTGTCGAAGATGATATTCTGCAGATTCTTGTTCGTGCTGCTGTTTCTGTTTCACCTACTGCAGAGCAAATTTGTTAGGATGGCAGAGATGCCCAGGCACATGCATTGATAGCTTTGTCTGTCAAACGTTCCATTATTCCTCATGTTCGCTCTTGCAGAACAGCTAGGGATGCTTGGGATACACTTACCACATTGTACCAAGCTAGGAATGAGGCTTGTGTTGCTTACCTCCGAAAACAGTTGGAGAGTGAGCACATGAATGAAGGTGATTCTATGGACAGTTTCCTAACGAAGATCAAAGATTTGAAGGAACAATTGATTTCTGCTGATGAGGTTATACCAGATAGCTTACTTGTGCAAACCGTTCTAAATGGTTTACCTGATTCATATTAGAGTTTTGCTTCTACTCTTTGGTTGATGATGAAAGGCAATCCGAATGCCTTATCATCTGAGGAGTTAGTCTCTGTTCTGTTGCAGGAAGATCAGTCCAGGCAGAACAGGTCCATTATGCATGTTGCAGATCAAGCTTTCCTGGCTAGTCAGAAGGATAAAGGAAAATGTGCTCTTCTACTAATAAGCAGAAATTTGCAAATGCTTCACATTCGAAGAACCAGGATAAAGATGAGAAGAAATCAAAAAAGCAAAAATTGTTTTGCAAGTACTGTAAAGGGAATGATCATATCATAAAGAACTTTCCAAAACTGGCTGCAAAAGAGGCAAAGAAAAAGGAGGCTAGAATGGTTGTTGCAGAAGCCTCTACACCAAAAACAAAGTCTTCTAATCTTATGCAGGAAGAAGAATGGGCGTTTACTACTGTTTGCAGTTTTGACCCATCTTCTCATGAGCAGTGCATGTCTGCAGTGGACTCAGATGTTTGGTACTTTGATAGAGGGGCGACCAAACATATTACCTCGCAGCGCAGTTTCTTCTCTTCACTCGAGCCTGCCCCTACAGGGAATACTGTCACATGCGCCAACAACTTCTCTTATCCTGTTATGGGAGTTGGTAAGATCATTCTGACTACTGTTGATGGTAGTTCTTTCACCTTGTCAGATGCTTTATTTGTGCCAGGGATCAAGAAGAATCTGTTATCAGTTTCTCCATTAGCCAAGATTGGCTTGGTTGTGAGATTCGTTGATGACAGGTGTACAGTTCATGATCTATCAAATGGCGATGTGATTATTGCTTCTGGCATTTTGTGTCGTGGGCTGTATAAGCTCATAGACTATGAAAGATCTGTGAATGATTCGGCATGTGCAGTTGTCTTTGTGGAAGATGCTATTCAACCATTGCTTTCATGTACTAAGGAGACATCTGTTAGCTCCAAAGACATGTATGATACGTTGGTGCCTCTTTTTACAGGTGGACAGTCTAGTGCTCGTCCTAATGAGGCAACTTCTCAGCCTTTGCAGGTTTCATATGATGATGCAGATCATTCTATTTCTGATGCAGATTTACATGATGCACTTGTTAATGAGAGAGCTGATATTGAGCAGGCAAAAACTATGCCAAAATGGCTAGTGCAGACTTTGCGTGACAACAAATTAGATGCACCTTTGTCATATCGTACTCATTTAGGCTCTCATAGTGCCTCCTTTGCATCAGATTGCTATGCTATGGCTGCGTCTAGTCTCTGTGATGAGAATGAGCCTGTTTCTTTTGATGAAGCACAAAATTCAGAAAATTGGATGGCTGCCATGCAATCTGAATATGATGTTATAATGAAGAATGGTACATGGTCTTTATGTGACTTGCCTCCTGGCAAGAAGGCCATTGGCACTAAGTGGGTATACAAGCTGAAGCGTAAACCTGATGGTACAGTTGACAAGTATAAGGCTAGGCTTGTTGCAAAGGGTTATGCGCAGGAAAGAGGCATTGATTTTGATGAGACCTTTGCACCTACATACCGTATGACTACTGTTCGGAGCATTTGTGCACTTGCAGCCCATCATGGTTGGAATGTACATCAGTTGGACATTAAAACAGCATTTTTGAATGGTGACTTGCATGAAGAAGTGTATGTTTTTCAGCCCCGTGGCTTTGTGCGGAAAGGGCATGAAAATCAGGTGTGCAAGTTAAAGAAGGCATTATATGGTTTAAAGCAAGCACCACGTGCTTGGTATGAGAAGATACATGCCTATGTAGTTGCACATGGTTTTGTGAACAGTCCAACTGAAAGCACCTTATATGTTAAGAGTGCTAATGATGTGCTTCTGATCATTGTTGTCTATGTTGATGACATGCTGCTCACTGGTCCTATTGAGAAGCATATTGCTGATTTCAAGGCTGATTTGCATGCCTCATTTGAGATGTCTGATTTGGGGCATTTGCATCACTATTTGGGCATTCAGTTTATGCAAGTTGATGGTGGAATGGCTTTGTGTTAAACGAAATATATTGACACATTATTGCAGGGTTTTGGCCTTGAAGACTGTAAGCCTATTGCCACTCCTATGAAGACAGGTTTACGATTGAGTCTTCATGATGTTGGAGATGCATTTGATGTTGTTCTCTATCAGCAGGCTGTTGGATGCTTGATTTACTTATGCATTACTCGGCCAGATATTTAGTTTGTTGTCTCACAGATGAGCAGGTTTATGCATTGCCCATGAGTCATGCATTGGAAGGCGGTTAAGCACATCTTTCGCTACTTGAGTGGTACTCAGCTACTTGGGTTGTCTTATCCCAAGGGTGGATCACTACCGCCAGATTTGCATGCTTTTTCTGACTCAGATTGAGCCTTTCCCTTTGCAATCGAGGGAGATCATATTGAGTTTTACATCATGGTGTCGAGTAGTAGCCTAGATGATTTTATAAGAAAGGGTGGCAATAAATCAAAATGATATTGATAGTTTATGTTGTTCACTAAAATGCATTCTTTGAGGATGTGTTGTATATGTCATCTACTCAGTGGCTAAGGTCTTCTACATCATAGAACAAGTTGTGGTAAGGTGACTTACCAATGCATTATGTAAGATACTTCCTTTCTTGTTCCTTCATGAGTATGAATGCAGCTCGTGTGGGTTATAGGAGATGTATTTCCTTTCTTGCTGCAAATATGTTTACTAAAATACTCATGAGAATCTCCTTTTTAAATTCTGTTAGGCTTTAAGTCATACCCTCAATGCACCACTCCTTGCTCCATGTTTGCAAGTTCTAAAATAGTTGTTCTTCTCTAAATTCCAAATTTGTAGGGAACAATTTGCTCCTCTATCATTGCCTAAAGCTGTGAGATCTTTTGTGATCCTCCATAGGCATGCAGATAAAAAATGGATTGTGGGAAGCCCTAGTTTCTTATAATAGTCTCCTAAGTTCCTATTGTTTACCTTGAAACTCTTCACACTATAATCATAATTGGTATTCATATTGTGTTCAAATGGTGGAATTTTTTGATGGTGTGTCATAGCTCATCATTGTTCATGTATCCACAAATGCTAGTGCTTGAGTGTGAAAGTGATCTAGCATGTAATCTTTGTCTCATCTATGCTTTGTGACTTCATCTATCTTCATCTAGAGTTGAGTTTTGAGCAAGGATTCTCTAGCTTTTATAGTACTCACCATAATAGTGGAACTTGTTTCTCTTGAGTGGAAACCAATTGTATCATGGTCTCATTGTGCCATTCCCTTTCCTCTTGTAACTTTACCTATAGTGTCCTTATCCCTTGTACTTCTTTGGACATCACTTCTACCTTCTCTGATTTTTCTCTCCACATAACTTCAAAGTCTCTTTCATCTTCTCATATGCTAAAGAGGGTGTATGTGTGATAATAAGAAATGTGGGTGGCAGTGCATGATGAGGTGCTAAAGGGACAATGATTGGTTTCAATTGGGATGGTATGTCAAAGATGTTGAAGGTGGGGGTTGTGGAGGATGTGGCAGGTTTTGGTTCTTCTATGAGTTGTGATATTGGTAATATGGCCTCTTCAGAAGGTGTTTGGGTTACATCTATATGGGGCTATGAAATGGTGCAAGATGGTATAGCCCTAGATGAGTGTGTACCTAAGTCATGAAGCCTTAGGAACTTGCATCAATGAGACTAAATCTCAATCGCCCCACAAGTGTGTATAGTGATGGATCGATACACATTTAATTATCAATCCGAGGAACCACATGAACCAAGTGTATGAGGACGTGTGCACACATGATGGAAAGTGAAGTGGCTGAGCTACAATGTATGTGAAAAGACTTATCTAGCTCTCCAACTCACCAACTCTCTGAAAATGCATGCCCCGATACCACTTACAACAGTAAGCACAAATTCGAACTTTTCTCCCAGCTCAGAACTCCGAATATGGCCAATAGCAGGTTCGTTTCGAAGCTCTCGATGAGACACATGTATCTGCTATTTGCTATTTTCACTCGAATCTGACAAACGCTCTTCAAGTTATGCGCAAAATAGTGAATGGCGGGAAACACCAACACTTGCTCTACAACTCGTGGTGGCTCACACACACTATAGTAGTTTGAAAATGGTGGGAAGGGGTAGGTAACAGCCCTACACACACATTCCAAGCATCATACACACACAAAAGATCATAGAGAAGATGGAAATTAGCAGGGAAGAAGCAAATTCGAATTTCAGCTCTCCTTCTTCACAATGGCAAAAAGTCTGTACAAAGAGTCACATAGTGACTTATATACATGTGCCCTAAAAATGGTCCTTTCACACAAGAGACCGGCACTTTATTGACTAATCTCTAATTTACTACCATTCTACAAGAATTATGTTACAAGGATTTGTTGCTTATGCATCTAGAGGACTCCTCTAGTGCATTTACATAGTTTTGAGGGAATTTTCTAGAATTTTGAAAAAGAAATTTTATGCCCATTACTTTGAAAATTTTGGGGCTCCTCTTTTGTGCCTCTTTTCTCTGCAACACTCTTCCCCTCTTTGTTTCTGTCATCCCTTGACAGGCTTCGCTCCTTGTTTGCAGCTTGTCTATAACTGTAGTCGATCTAGCCTCTTCTTTTCTTTGGCTGATTTTTTATGAATCACTAAGAATTCATTCATCAAGGACTCTATTACTTCATTAATGAAGTGAGTTCCTCGGTCACTTACTATCTCTATAGGTAGTCCAAAGCAAGTAAAGATGTTCTAAAAAAGAAACTTAGATGTGGTATGTGCATCACTTTTTCTAGTTGATTTTGCTTCTACCCATTTAGTTAGATAGTCTATTGCCACTATTAAGTTCTTAGTGCGTGATCCTTTGGATGGTGGATTAATGGGTCCTATGAAATCAATAACCCATTTGGAAAAGGCTCTCATGCAAACCATAGGTCTCAAAGGCATTTCATCTCGTCTAATAGGGTACTTAGCTCTTTGGCATGCCTCACAACTTCGTACGTAGGTGTTTGCATCCATATGTAGAGTTGGCCACCACAAGCCTTCAAAGAGAATCATTTTTATAGTGCTTTTGGCTGAGAAATGTCCTTCTACGGCACCTGCATGTGGCATTTCTAATATGGGTAAGTACTCTCCTTCATGCACACATAGTCGTAGTTGATTGTCTTTTGCTCTCTTGAATAATTGTCTCCCCAAGATAACATAGTCCTTACTCATTTCTTCTAGGGATCATTTCCTAGCTAAACTTGTTCCGTCCTCATGCTCTCGTGTCTTTAAGAATTTTACTAACGTCTTACTCCAGTTGGGTGCTATTGTAGAGAAAGGCAATGATGTATGGTCATCTGGAGTGGTTTCTTGACATTCCGTGCAACTATCGACATACTCATGGACATCCTTAGGCATATCAGGCCAATAGACTCCTAATTGTTTCAATTCCCTTAGAGTTCCATGGGTTCCCTTGTGCATTCTCCATTTGTTTACATGCACTTGCTCAATCAAGTCCTTTTGTTCGTCTTCTTCTACACATCTAGACAATACACCGTTGGGTTCTTTATGGTACACACTTCTTGCTACACTGTGTAAGTTCCGTGATTGCAGAATTTCCTTTCTAATCGCCTTGTTAATTGAGTGTTGTGGTCCATGGGTGAGTATTGAAATTAGCTTTTCTACCCACATAGAGCATACTTCCAAATTGAAAAGGTAAGTGTCTGGTAAATCGTCTGATACTCCGTTAGGTGGTTCTCCATGTGTTAACCTAGATAGATGATCAACTCTCACGTGGGTATTTCCTTTTTTTACAATCACTTCAAAATCAAACTCCATTAATAACAGAAACCATCTTACTAATCTTCTTGTGTTACAAGGCTTATTGACTAAGTACAATAAGGCTTGATGATCTATGAAGAACTTGAACTTTTGGCTAGAAGGTAGTGTCTGAATTTCTTTACAGCATACACCATCCCTAAACCTTCTCGTTTCGTGGTTGTATAGTTTCTTTCAGCTTTATTCAATTGTCTGCTAACATAGGCATATAGGATGGTCCAATTTTCCTTCATCTGTCGGTTGAGCTAGAATGCATCCTATTGCATAGTTGGAGGCATCTACATGAATATGAAAAGGCTTGGTATTTTCAAGTTAGGTGTTGTGCTGAGTCATTTTTTTAGTTCATTAAATGCTTTTTCGCATTCATCTGTCCATGTAAATTGGGTCAACAATCCATATAATGGCTTGGCAATTATGGCATACATGTGGATAAATCGATGATAGTATCCACAATGACCCATAAACACTTGCACTTCCTTTGCATTTTTTGGTCTTGGAAGTTCTAGGATTACTTTGATCTTGTCTTCATCAGTGGATATTCCATCCCTAGATACAATGTGTCCTAGGATTTTTCCTTGTCTCACCATAAATACACACTTTTCAGGATTCAGGCACACTCTATATTGCCGACATTTTTCAAATATTCTTTGCAACTCTCGAATATGTTCCTGTCTCTGGTCTGAGTATGTGCATAAGTCCTCTACGTATACTTCCATACTTTTCCTTAGGAATTCTTTGAGGAAATGACACATCAAACGTTGGAAAGTGGCAGGGGCATTCGTGAGCCCAAATGGAATCACCCTGAAAGCATAGACACCCCATTCAGTCACGAATGCGGTCTTATGTTGGTCCTCAGTAGTAATAACTACTTGGTTGTATCCAGAGAATCCATCCAGGAAGCTATAGACTTCTTTACCTGCGACTCTTTCCAAGAGGTGATCAATGATAGGTAATGGTTAGCTATCACGGATTGTGGTTGCATTGACTTTCTTCAGATTAATGCACATCTTAGTTTCCCATTCTTTTTGGGCACAATTACTAATGGTGACACCCATTCGATGTGTTCTATCTCGTCAATGAATCTGACTTCTAATAGTTTGTCTATCTCTTCTTTAATTTTTGTTGCATAGAGATCATTATAAGTGTAAGGGTGTTGCTTTGATGGTTTTGCATCAAGTGTCATCGGTATGCGATGAGAACAAATGGAGGGCTCCACACCTTTGAGGCCCTTGTAGGTCCATGCAAACACATCTCGATATTCTCGAATCAGTCTTATCAATTCTTCTTCCTCCCCAGGTGACACATCTTTTCCTATGTACGTGCATCTTTCTTCTCCATCTTCTACAGTCACTATTACTTTGTTCGTTTGTTCCTTGTCATATGCTTCTCCTTCTCTTGATTCTCTCTTAGGCATCTGAATGGCTACCTTTCTCTCCTCTACTTCGTATCATTTGAAGTGTTCTAGGACTTCAAATAGATCTGGGGTTGGTTTGGTCTTATCCATGGTTTCCTCCTGGTTTGGTACCATCTGATCTGCTTCTACTGCTAACACTTTGGTTGTTCCATCCTTGTCCTCGGCTTGGATGGCTTCTAAATATCGTTCCTTTGAATCAAATTCCGGTTCCATTTCTATGCTCTCATACTCTTTCTTCCATTCCTTTTCTAATACTTCTCCTGCTTCTACCTCCTGAAGGACTACCATGTAAAAGCTTACATCATAACCTTCTTCATTCACATATTCATTCATGGTCAATACTTCTTCATTTACACATACGTCCAAAGTGGCTAGAATCTCCATCCAACCATGTGGTTCAAATGCTTCATCAGGAAAAACTTGAGGCATATACATAGGGTCCTCCACAGGTTGGTAATTTTGATGTCCGATAGGCCATGTTCGAGTCTTTTTCTCTTCTCTCTTTGCTTCCTTACACATCCATAATTGGGCATCTTTGTGCATCCATGATTGGTCACTTGAACCGGCACTATGGATTGACAAATCATCCTCTTCTTTGTGTATGGGATTCCATTGTTGTGGGGGTACATCCCTATACACAACGTATGCAAATTTATCTTGGTAGTAGTTCCTTGATGTTGTAGGTATAAAGCATCTCTACCCTAGCCTTGTACTACCCTAAGTTGTCTCATGAAAGGTCGTCCCAGTATCATTTCATAGTTATTACCTTTTCTAAATTGACATATAGCTAATGTGTGCTCAAAATCCACTCCGCAGGTGGCTAATTTAATTCTTTCCAGTATTCCCAGCGGTCTCTCTACACGACCATCGGCTAATTGAAGCTTCATACGTGTTGGTCGCAAGGTTGGCTTTCCCCATTTCTCCCAAATCTCTTTGGTGGCTATGCCTACTCCTGCTCGTGTGTCTAGTATGGCCTTGGTCATGTATCCATTGTACGTGACGGGTAAACATGTGTTGCCCTCATCCCCTTCGCTAAATTCTCCAACTTTATCCACCAAAATTTGTATAGTAAAAGGGGCTTCATTTTTTGTACTTTCCTTTTTGTTCTTCTCATGATCTAACTTCAATTGTCTCGCTAATTGTTTCCATATTTGGGGCTTGGCTCGTAGTAATTCTTCCACAGTCAATCGACATTGTACCTTGGTCTTCTTGAGTTCCGCTAAATTGTGGGAGGTCTTGTCTGAAGGCCTCTTTTCCTTTTCTTGTACTATGGGAGCACGGAAGATTATGGATTCTTTCTCATATTCTCCCATGTAGTTTGGTAGGGTAGAAATGTTGTGTGCTTCCTCCCTATTTCGGTCTAGCATAGAGACTTCTTCATATATTTCTTCCAATTTTGGAATTGGCTGATCGTCTTCCACATCTAATTCCTCAAAGGGTGGATTTGAATTCCCATTCTTTTCCATTGGTGTTCTCGAATCCTAGTCCACAACTCTCTTGGCCAATCAACCTCTAATTCAGGGACCACGGAAGTTGATTTGTCTTGAGTGTGAGGTAAATCTTCCTTATTATCTTTCTCTTCTGGTTTCTAGTCATTTTCTTTAAAATAATCATTGTATTGATTTTTAGGTATTCTTGTCTCTGGGAGGACAGAGATAGTCTTTTCTAGAGTGGCCTGAGCTACCTCTATGAGTTTTCTGCATATCGCAAGTCTCTCCTTTTCTAACTCCCCTTGTGGATAGAGTTTCTCGTGCTGCTCTACGTTTGGTCGAGTCGTGATCCTGGCTTGGTAAGCCTTCAACCACATATCCAAATCGTCCGGTCTTGGGTTAGCTAAGATTGATCCTAGCTTGTTTGGTTCTAGTGGTTGCGGTGTAATGGGGGCTTCTTCCCGTATTTTAGGTTCCTTAGGTTTCTTACCGTCTCTTGTGTCCTTCTTATCTTCCTTATTTTTGTTCTTCATCCATTTGTCTCTTGAGTTTTTCCCTTCTATCCTTCCACGTTTGGTTTTTCTTTGTTTGGATACTCTCACGTGGAACTTCAGAGTCTTTCGTTACCTATACTCTGGGTTCTAGATTTTTATTCTTTTCTTGCTCCAAGTCTACTCGTTTTCTCTCTTGTCCTTTAGCTTGTGTTCGTGTGATAGCTTTTAAGGGTACTATGTACTCTTTATCACTGCCTGACGATTCAATTACTTCGGTCACGTTGATTTGGGCAGTGTCATGAGTCTTATTGGGATTCTTTGGAAAATCTCTAAATAGATGTTCCTTTCCACATTCATTGCAATACCCTTCTCAAGTCATGGGGGGTGGTGGGTTGTATGGCTGAGTGCGCTCTCTTATGAAGTGGACTCCTCCACATCTATAGAAAGGTCCCTTTGGCACAGGCAGTCTAATGGGTGGCCTCATGGGTGCTGGTGCTTTGGTTGTGGTGTACATCAAGGTTGCAAACTCCTGTCCGTAGGTGTTGTCATATCCCTCATAACCATAGTATTGTGGGTCATAAATTTGGTCATATTTGAGCAGACTAGTGTCATAGGGATAGTATTCTCCTAGGGTTTGCTCATATCCTTGATTCTTTGATTCTATACTGGCTAATGGTGTAGCTGGCACTATGGCTCTCTCCATGTTTTCCTCTGGTTGAGTGTATTTAATTGGCACTACATTCTCTGGAAGAGGTGGTTGTTGTCCTAATACTAGCTGAGGTTGTCCATATTGCCCTTGCTCATATGGCCTAGGTGCTCCTTGTGGTCCTGGATACGGATGGTATCTTGGAATCTCCCTTCCTAGCTCTCTAGGAGGGTATCCATACGGCCTATACTCAGGTTGATTTAAGGGTATTGGCTGCCTATTGAATGGGCAATTCTCAGTGGTATGATTAGTGTATTTATGTTCTATATGGCAATACAGGGCGGTTCCTTGATGTGGCTGCCTATTGTAAGGATACGCTTCAGGCATACCTGGTCCTCCTCTTACACACATGTGAGTTGGATGGTCTCCTCTGCATAGGCTGCATCTTCGCAACATGGGTATTCTCATTGATGGATGCTGGTAGTTCCACTGTCCTTGAACTCCTAACTTCTTGGCTACCAGTTCCGCTAACTCCTCTACATTACTAGAGTTAGATGTCACTATACTTCTAGTGTCTTCTGATATCGTAGGGCTTGGTGTACTTTTGAGATCGTCAGCTAGGTTGTCCTCTAGATCAATACACTCTTGAAGACACTCGCTCAACATCTGCAGCTGCTTCACATAGACTAAAGTTCTCAAAGTTCCGTTCGTCAATCCATCCAAGAATAGTGATATCATTTTTTGTTGAGTGGGTCTTTCTGTTGTTGGGCATCTATCGACATATTGATTAAATCTCCGAGTAGCTATTTTCATCGTTTCATTGGGATTTTGTTTGAAGCTATGGATTAAGGATAAAGATTTGTGTTTAATCGCTCTCTTGGTGAATTCTCCAATGAACTCTTGAAAAAATTGCTCAATATCTCCAAATTGATTAGGATCCAATGGTTGGAACCAAGTCAAAGCCGTCCTTGTGAGAGTAAGTCTGAAGGACTCATACTACACAAAGAAATCATCCACTTGCTCCGCCCGTAGAACTTGTTTAAATTCAACTATGTGATCATAAGGTTCTCCCATTCCATCATAATGATTTCTCATACACTTAGCCACTTGAATTGGTCTTAGTCTTCTTATGGGTTCTGATGGTCTAGGTATTACATGAATTGTTGGTCTAATAGGAGGTACCCCATGATGCACTCCTGGTTGTGGTCTTGGCCTCACTGGTGGCCGATTCAAAGGTGTGATCTAGATAGACAACTTTCCCTGGTGTCTCCAGATCCTTGAACTCATAGATGGTGACTATTGGGTTAGGTTGATCTGGCTTGAATCTCCAAAAAAGGGTGGGTTTTATTGTGTAACCATACTCATGGCATTGTAAATTGCACATGAGTCCAATTAGGAACACTTTGTTGGCTCGTTTGTCCTGACAGTGTATTCTCTGGCTCTTGATGCATCCGAAAAGGATTATGGGAGGTAGTTGCCTGCTCTCGAGAAAGGAATACAGGCAAACCCATATACCTCAACTGAGCCCTATCAACTGCATCTACTGGCCAATACCTTCTTTGGTTCTGGTCTAGGTAGGTGACTCTCGGTTTGTAACAATAAGTCTAATCCGTGGATTAAGTAGACCTCTAATAGGTAATCATCTTGAGGTATCAAATCCCCTCTCAAGACTCAAGTTACACTAATTTGCCTCTTGGTGTAGTTATTATCTCTTCAGGATCAGGTCTTCACGAGTTTCCTTGTCATTCCAATCCTCCTCTTTCGTTGATCCAATCTGGGTGTTTTGTTACCATGTAGATGTGGCCTAATTTGTCAATGTACACTCCTCCTTCATACTTGACTGCAGGTTTGGGTACTATTGCTGATTCAGTGGAGTTCACCATCCTAACTATAGACCTATTTAAGCCATCCAGGTAAATAGAGATCCCTTAGGGATTAGTGGACACATATTGTAGAGAGGTGCGGTATTCCCCCTCTACAGTTGACATGAAGTTCTCCCTAGGGATAGAACCTTGCATGTCTTCTAAAGACATTGGTATCTCCTCCTCTGAATCACTAGAGGTATCAGTATAGATAGAGTGATGACTTGCTTGGGTTGCACTTCCTACCGAGGAAATGACACTCCTCCGACTACTTAGTACTCGTCCTGATCTCAAGTTCATTCACCCTTCTAAGCCTATGTTGGCTTCCAACTTCCCCACAATTGACTCTTCAACTTCTCCCAAATTTGCACTGAAAAGGCTTGATTGGTCCTCGACGATACCACTTTTGGCAATACCAGACAGATGATACGATACCAATTATGACATGATACGATACCACAAAATAACATGATACGATACCAACATTTGCACGAGACGATATCTCTGCATTCGACGATATGATACTAAATTACTGGACGATATGATACCTGGTCACTAGACGATACGATACCAGATTCCTCGCGATATGATACCAGAACTTTGCATGATACAATACTTGTCCACTGCACGATACGATACCAAATTTTCCACAATATGATACTAGTGCAAGTGACGATACGATACTGAATCCCTCACGATACGATACTGGAATAATGGATGATACGATACCAGAGAGGTTGGGCGATATGATACCAATAGTGCACGCGATACGATACCACTCGATCGACGATACGATACCACTCGATCGACGATACGATACCGTGACTGGGACGATACGATACCGAGTGGACCACGATACGATACCACCAGCTGATCGGGATCGTGATACCAACTTGACGATTCGATTCCAGAATGGTATCGCGATACCTCAAGTGGGTATGCAGCGATATGATACTAGGCGAGTATCATGATACTATGGAATTTTGGTGTCGTGATACCAAAACTCAACTGATCGCAATACCTTAGCCAAAATCACTCTAAACTCAAAATTTTTTGTGCAAATATGTTTAGTTCTCACCCCTTCTTACGCTTGACCCTTTGTCTTACTCAAGGACTCTCCAAAAACTCCCTATTCTACTCTACGATATCAGAAACATCTCTAATCATGTGTGGTGGTGTTTCTGAAGTAATTTTGATATTAAAAACTTGTGGTAGCTTACCTTTCAAGATGTCTTGCCTAAGATTTGAGCTCTCACGGTCACTTTTCGCTTGTCAGGCGCGGTACCACTCAGGCGATACCGGTCACTGCTCCGCTCATGATACCATTTCCTGTAGTAGTATCAAATGAACTAATTTTTTTTTGTTTTTATAGCTTTGTGATGCCTGAGACCTACTCTACACTAATTTTGGCAATTTTTTGGGATTTTTTGATGTTTTCAACTTCTACTCCACTCCTCTCTCTAACCTAACCCTAACTCTTCCCTTCCTTCTTCACTCCTAACCCTAAACCTAAAAACTCATTATACACACCTCAAGGATGTGAAGTAACAAGTGCAGAAGTGTTTGACTACTTCCCACTGAACAAATTCACCTCTAGAAGTACGATTCCTTCACTCTAGAGTTATAACCATCACTAAGGCACCTTGGTTAAGTTTATTCCCCGATAATGACACCAAAAACGTGTGTGCCTAAGTCATGAAGCCTTAGGGACTTGCGTCGATGAGACTAAATCTCAATCGCCCCACAAGTGCGTATAGTGATGGATCAATACACATTTAATTATCAATCCGAGGAACCATATGAACCAAGTGTATGAGGACGTGTGCACACATGATGGAAAGTTAAGTGGCTGAGCTACAACATATGTGAAAAGACTTATCTACCTCTCCAACTCACTAACTCTCTGAAAATGCATGCCGCGATACCACTTATAGTAGTAAGCACAAATTTGAACTTTTCTCCCAGCTCAGAACTCCGAATATGGCCAATAGAGGTTCTTTTCAAAGCTCTCAACGAGACGCATCTATTGGCATATTTTCACTCGAACCTGACAAATGCTCTTCAAGTTATGCGCAAAACAGTGAATGGTGGGAAACACCAACACTTGCTCTACAACTCGTGGTGGCTCACACACACACTACAATAGTTCAAAAATGGTGGGAAGGGGTAGCTAACAACCCTACACACACATTCCAAGCATCATACACACACAAAACATCATAGAGAAGATGGAAATTAGCAAGGAAGAAGCAAATTCGAATTTCAGCTCTCATTCTTCACAATGGCAAAAAGTCTTTACAAAGAGTCACAAAGTGACTTATACATGTGCCCCAAAAATGTTCCTTTCACACAAGAGACCGGCACTTTATTGACTAACCTCTAGTTTACTACCATTTTACACGAATTACAAGGATTTGTGGCTTATGCATCTAGAGGACTCCTCTAGTGCATTTACATAGTTTCGAGGGAATTGTCTAGAATTTTGAAGAAGAAATTTTATGCCCATTACTTTGAAAATTTTGGGGCTCCTCTTTTGTGCCTCTTTTCTCTGCAACAATGAGAAGGATGAAGGTGAAATATATAGGTTGGAGTATTAATTAGTGATAGCATTGGAATGTGACTCCTTTCCTTCTCTCCTTTATGGGATGCTATTTTTCTAAGCTTTTCACACCTTCCCAACCCTGTAGAAAAAGTGTGAAGGATTAGAAATATGTAATAAATTCAAAACATTTCTCTTAGAGGACACAAATTCCCAACACATGTAGTTTCCTTGGGAAATTGTCATATTTGAGAGCGATCATGATGTTCATGAGCCCTTGTGATGGCACTAGAAATGGCATGGGAGCAATCATGATGGCTTCTAACAATCATTATATCCTATTTGTGATGTCGATGTTCCAACATATATGGACAATCACAATTCCTCAATTATGATACTGATGTTTGTGATTCGATTTCTTGTTTGCGATGGACGAGGTCTGTGGGAAATCATGATGGCTGATTGCAAAAAAAATTGTTGATATATTTTGGTAGTGATGTGTGTGAACATGCTTAGGATTGTTGGGAAACTTTTTTCCTCTTTAGGAGGTCCCATCCCCTAGCTTGTATATATGGTAGACCCTCTCCCTGAAGATTAAGAGATGATGTTCAAAGGATAGAAAGCATGGGTAAATAGTGGACCTAGTTTGAAAGCTTCTCATCACTATCACCTTGATGCTCACTTAGAAAAGGAGAGGCTTAACATGGGTGTGCAACTCATAGATTTGTCTCAAAGGATCTTGGAAGAAGCTATCACGCTGAACAAGAGCACATCCGAAATTGTGGAAAAAATCCATTCTCACCCTAGACCAAACACTTAGTTGAGAGCCAAGAAAACATAGTGCTTCTTCCAAAAAACTCATAGAGAATCAAATCATGCTTGATCTAGTTGAATATGTGCCCCAAGATCCCATTCATGTTTTGGCAAATGATAGGGTAGGTGCAAATTTAGAAATAGAATCAGTAGCACTTGAGATTGAGGAAAGATGGCAAAACAAGTTGCAAAACCAACTACAAGAGACTCGACGGAAAAAAGAATGTAAGAATAATCAAGAGCCACAAATATAGGAAATTTTAGAAAATGGAAGGTGTTACTATTTAGATGAGACATCTTTAAAATGAAGAAGAAGACAAGGATCTAATGGATTTTTTACAATACATGGGTGAATATGAGAGAGAATTCCTTATAAAAAAAAGCAACATCCATTTAACTTCCCAAAACAAGAAGTACTCCCAAGATTGAGCACATAAATGATACTCAGGTGGAACGCACTATGATAGTAGAAGAACTTTGGTGCACAAAGCCACACTTATGGCAAAAAATGGATAAATATGTGGACCTGAAGACTAATTAAATTGAAGATTTAAAGTCTAATCTTGGTAAGGGAATTTTGTTGGTGCAGACCAATCACCAATTGAAGTTTGGAAGACAAAAAGATGGAGATAAGATCAAGTCTTGAAGCAAAGAAGGTGGTTACATTCACAGGATGAATGATATGTACACATATGTACATTAGTGAAGACATAGATCACTTATACTTTTGTTTAGTTATAAGCTTGTACATATTTGCCTATAAATACTTTGGAAAAATGTCGGGGCAATAGAGGAGACAATAGGAGAGTATGAGAATAGTGCATTTGTAAGTTGTAAGTCTCATTAGAGTTCATAGGAATGAGAAGAAGTCTCTCTTACAACAAAACTGTAATTTTCTGAGGAATAGAAGAAAAGTTGCGCCCGAAGTTTTCGTGTCTTCTCATTTTGTGGTAGATATTCTGTGGAATGCTTTTGTACAAGTCTAAGTCTAGAGTTGATTGATTCCTGTACAAAATTTCAGCTTCCAATTGTAATCAGGTTAAGAGAATTGTGTGTAGGAACATTCATATGTAAAGAATGTTCACAGTCTTCTGAAACAGGCGCAGATTTCGAGTTCAATGAAATGAGTAGTGCTCAGTGCACAGTGTAAAGTTTTACACATATGATAGCTCAAAATCTAAGTTTAGAGATAAGCTATCTACAGCTAAAAGGATTTGATCAAACGGGTTCGATATTGGGAGAACCAAAGCTAAGAAGTTAGGGGTGTCCAAATCGACTTCTCAGAAGTGCAGATTTAGACATAGGTAACTTGTGAAGTAGATTTCTCAAGATCTACTGAATCTTTTGGAGTGATTTGACTTGGAGGAGGTGCGCAACCTTTAGGCGACACCTTGTGCAAAATTTCATAAAAAACTTTACACATTTACTCAGTCAATGAGAAAGATATATGCAGCACACTTTCTGAGTAATTTCTTTCTTCACAGTTTGTTCAAGAATTTGATATTTGGTCATTGATCTTTTAAATTGGTGAAGGTTATGACTTACTCTTGATATAGAGGTGCTCTAAATTCAAGAGTAGGTTGTTCTTTTGGAGATTAACACTCTCCATCAAATTTGGAGTGTCAAACAAGTACAATTTGATAAGGTAGGGGATTATAGTGAGGGAAATGAAGGCAGCACTTGCTTGCTTATCTCCTTCAATGGGCACACAACAAAAGCTATTTTAAAAGGTGGAGCATGCATAGTGATTTCCACTAAAACCCTATGGGAAAAGTTGGGAAACCCTACATTTGAACTACTTCTCTAAAGTTGCAATTTCTTCATGGACATATTGAGAAGCTAATGTGATATGCATCTACCTCAACATGTACCTCGTTTGCTAAGTGATAATTACAACGCCATTGCATTGGCTAAGAATCTAGTCTATCATGCAAAGACCAAGCACATTGAGGTATGGTATCATGTCATTAAAGACTGCTTGACCACTGAGCACATTATTATTGAGAAGGTTCATACTTGAGATAATGTTGTAGATGCTTTCACTAAAGCTCTACCATATGATAACCTTTGATAGTGTTATCACTTGATGAGGGTTACTTTATTCATGATCTTATAGAGTTACTTGTATATTGTGTAACATACCCATCATGTGGGAGGTATACTTTGTATACTTATGTTCAAGTATTCTTTGTCATTCTTTATTTTTCTCCCATAGTCACTTTGGCCATATTGGCCTTTAATGGGAGATTCTTAGTATTAGTGTCCATGTGAAAGGCCAAATTGACACAATAAACTTTTGTATATGTTCTTTAATAAAACATATAGTGGCTTGGTCAGCCACAAGCTGTAAGTTTGACCGCATTTGTGTGACCTAAGAAATATGTGTTTGTGGTCAGTGTATTGTGTGCTTTCTATGTATTCTGCACCCCCTATGCGGAGTATTGTGTGTGGTGTCAGAGGTCTGTATTCTACTACAAGGGTATTGTTGTGGAGCTCTCGAGGAGAGTCCACCATCGTGCCTCACTAGAGGAATACTTCAAGGATTGAGTGCAAGTTCCTTTTCTTCCTCCTCAATGGGAGTTTCTAGGATTTTCTCTACACGTTGTTGCAACTCAACAAGTTCCTTCCTTTCAAATGTTTGAGGTTGTTCCTCACATTCATTTTCTTGTGGAGTTTCCTTCAATTATTCTACCGATTTAGACTTATTACAATGAAAATCTTGAGTTTTTAACAAGCATTCAAGTCTAGATGTGAATCGATTCGGATCAAAGGGCAATAATGTTCCTCTCATGTGTTCACTATCCACCATCGCACATCCAGTAAAATAATCAACAATTGTGGAATGTTTGAGTAGCCAATCTCCTCTTAGAGTAGGTTCCTCTTCCAAATGGGATCCATCAATTACCAAGAATTCATCCAAAGAGACTAGTCATTCAACATTCAAAAGAATTCATGTTTCTCCTATACATGCTAGGTCCTTGTCATTTACTTTGATATCTATTTGAAAACTGGCATCTTGTAGAGCCAAAGCCAGGTCCATAGTAATGATACTTACTAGCATATTTGACTCAACATGTATCATATACTTCATTATAAAATCTGATCCTAACTTGGTAGTTAACCATGGCTTTTTTGTTGGATCTTCATCTATGACACATATCACGAACAATCCATTCAAATCATACCCTTGAGGGTCACAATGTTCTGGTAAGAAATTATAGATATATCCATGGCAACACAAATTTGCATCCAACCATGGGGTTTAAACTCTTCATCATTAAAGTGATAAATCCTACAGTTTAAATCTTCATTGGATCTATCTTGAATGACACAATTGGTGAGATATTCATGTGCCAATCTCTACTCTTCCTTGTGGGCTTTCCTACATACCCGGAAGTTGTTATCCTCATCCATCTAGGACTCTTAAGTCTGATGAGTTATCATAGAGGAATTCATGAGGAAGTCCTCTGCATATTTATGTACCTTGTTCCTAGGAGGGATGACTCGATGCTCAAAACTATAGAGATTGATTCTACTGATGACCCCCAAGCATTATAAGTATAGAGCATTGCTACCCAAATATTGCATCACTTTCAATTGTCACATAAACAATCTAGCTAGAATCATTTCATAATCACTTGCTTGGTTCAAATTATAAATGGCTAGAATGTGATCAAAGTCTGATCCAAATGTGTTATTTATGTTCTCACAAGATGGGAAAGACACAATGCTTCCTTACGTGCCTCACTTGCTACAACATACTCTGCTTCTATAGTGGAAACAATTGTACGTTCTTGAAGGGGAGATCTCCAAGAGATAACACCTCCAACAAAATGAAAAATGTACGCTGATGTAGACTTATGATTTTCATCACTGTATGCATTCCTTTGTATAAGACTATCTAGGGATAAGAATAATAAAAGAAAGAATTTTACCTAGAAACAATGCAATAGAAGAGGGGAAAGAAAATGGGTAGCCTAGAAAGGAATTGAAAGATGCTAAAATACAAGTTGCACAAGGGGAATCAAGAACTATAGGATCTCAAATGTCTTCTAGAAAAAAATTTTGGTTCTATACTAGTAGACCCTCTCCTTGAAGATTAAGAGATGATGTTCAAAACATACAAAGCATGGGTAAATAGTGGACCTAGCTTGGAAGTTTTTCATCACTATTACCTTGATGCTTAGTTAGAAAAGGAGAGGCTGAACATGGGTAAGCAACTTATAGATTTGTCTCAAAGGATCTTGGAAGAAGCTATCAAGCTTAGCGAGAGCACATCCAAAATTGTGGAAAAAAGCCATTCTCACCCTAGACCACACACTTAGTTGATAACCAAGAAAGCATAGTGCTTCTTCCAAAAAACTCATACAGACTCAAATCATTTTTGATCCAGTTAAATATATGGCCCAAGATCCCATTCATGTTGTGGAAAATCATAGGGTAGGTGCATATTTAGAAATAGAATCAGTAGTACTTGAGATTGAGGAAAGATGACCAAACAAGTTGTGGAACCAACTATAAGAGGCTCGATGGAAAAAAGAATGTAAGAATAATCAAGAGCCACCCTTATAGGAAATTTTAGAAAATAGAAGGTCTTACTATTTAGATGAGGTTTTAAATGAGAATGTGTCATGGGTAGATCTTTCAATTGAAGAAGAAGACAAGGATCTAATGGATTTGTCATAATACATGGGTGAATATGAGAGAGAATCCCTTATAAAAAAGGAAACATCCATTTAATTTCCCAACACAAGAAGTACTCCCAACATTGAGCACATAAACAATACTCAGGTGGAATGGACTATGATAGTAGAAGAACTTTGGTAGACAAAGCCACACTTATGGCAGAAAATGGCTAAATATGTGGACTTGAAGACTACTTAAACTGAAGATTTAAAGTCTAAACTTGTTAAGGGAATTTGGAGTGTCAAACAGGTGCCAATTGATAAGCTAGGGGATTATAGTGAGGGAAAGGAAGGCAACACTTGCCTGCTTATCTCATTCAATGGACACACAACAAAAGCTATTTTAAAAAGTGGAGCAAGCATAGTGATTTCCACTAAAATCTTATGGGAAAAGTTGGGAAACCCTACATTTGACCTACTTCTCTAAAGTTGCAATTTCTTGATGGACATATTGAGAAGCCAATGGGTCTTCTAGAGAACATAAATAACACATTTGGAGTAGACTTTGGCCACATTCTAGCCATTTGTAATTTGAACCAAGCAAGTGATTCTAGCTAGATGGTTTATGTGACACTTAAAAGTGGTGCAATTAATGAAATGATTCTAGCTAGATGGTTTATGTGACACTTGAAAGTGGTGCAATTAATCAGAATCTATGTAACCAACAATGGATGCATTCCCTCTACCCAAGCATAGACACTTGTCTTTAGTGCCACTCAGATATCTCAAAATCATCTTGACCACTTCCCAATGCTTTTTGCCAGGATTAGATATATATCCCCTCAGAACTCCCATTGCAAATGCAATGTCTAGTCTCATAGCTACCATAGCATACATGAAACTACCAACAATAGATTGATAAGGAAATTCGATCATGAATTGCTTTCCCTCATCTAATTTGGGGCAATCATCCTTGCTCGATTTCACATATGTGGGTAAAGATGTACTCAATGCCTTTCCACCTTGCATATTGAACTTGTGAAGTACTTTGGATATGTACTCACTTTGAGACAAGTATATGCATCTTTTAGTCCTATCACGAGTAATGTGCATGCCAAGAATATGTTTGGCATCCCACAAATCCTTGATATCAAATGTCTGATTCAACTTCTTTTTGAGAATTGACAAGTCATAACAGGACTTCCTAGCAATCAACATATGATGGGCATAAAGTATGAAGCATCTCAAGATCCCTTCTAAGCATCTCTATCTGTAGAGTTCATGATCCTCATTGCTTCAAGAATATCCTTGAGACTTCATAAAAGCATCAAAATTTTGGTACCATTGTCTAGGTGACTGTTTGAGTCCATATAAGCTCCTCTTCAACTTATAAACTAGACTTTCCTTGTCAAGAACTACATAACCCTCTAATTGTTCCATATAGATCTCATTTGTAAGGTCTCCTTACAGGAAAGCAGTTTTCACATCCATTTGGACTAGCTTTAAGTCCTCCATTGCAACAATTCCAAGCAACATCCATAGGGTAGTCATCTTGACCATTGGAGAGCAGATTTCATTGAAATCAACACCATGTTGTTGCTTAAAGCCCTTTGCAACAAGTCGTGCTTTATACTTTGGAGAAGCACTGTCTGATGTGAATTTTAGCTTATAGACCCATTTCCATGTCAAAGCTTTCCTTCCCTTTTGGAAAAGGTACTAAATCCCAAGTACCATTCTTGTCAATAGAATCCAACTCACTCTTCATGGCACGCTTCCACTTGACATGATCCTTTGTTTGCATAGCCTCTTTGTAGCAAGAAGGCTCACCAACATATGTTAGCATAACAAAATCCAAACATGGAAGATATCTATTAGGTGGATGTGAGACATGTGCAAAGTGTCTCAATGGTTGCTGAATAAGAACATTTGTAAACTAATCTGATTGGTGTTTGCATAGCCTCTTTGTAGCAAGAAGGCTCACCAACATATGTTAGCATAACAAAATCCAAACCTGGAACATATCTATTAGGTGGATGTGAGACACGTGCAAAGCATCTCAATGATTGCTAAATAAGAACATTTGTAGACTAATCTGATTGGACATTCTCTTGAACATCCCTATGTGCATCATTTTTGTGAATCTCAACTAGAGGACTAGTATCCTCAGACACTGCTCTTCTTACTTTAGCTTTCTTAATGGGCTATTTATGCAACTTAGACTCATTGAAAATAACATCACTACTTTTGATCACTCACCGTGTTTCAGGATCCCATAAGTGAGATCGAGTTGGAGTTAGATGTCTGTTAAAGCATGCGGACAACACAAGGAAGAAGAAGAAGCTTGGAGCACAACACACAATACTGAATGTATTACCACTATAATGTACAAAGATAAGCAACCCATTAGGGCTATAGGCGTATATACAAGCCGAGGGGAAAAACCTCCTAAAGACGGAAAAAAAGTGCCCCGATAGCCCTAGTGTGTTCACACACATCACTACCTAAATATGTCAGCAAATCCCCCCCTAGGAGTGATGCAGTGATCAAGGAGCTAGCACTCATGTATAAGGAAGTGCCAAGCTATGTGGAATCAATCCACAAAAGGAAGTAAGCCCAAAGCTTTGCGGAAAGCTTCAAACTTCTCCCTAGGCAGAGCCTTTGTGAAAAGGTCTTCAATGTTCTCCTACGTCGGCACATATGCCAAGCTGATCTCTCCAACAGAGAACCTCTCCCTGACATAATGATAATGCATGTCAATATGCTTAGTGCGAGTATGGAACATAGGGTTCCTCGCAATTGCCAATGCGCTCTGACCATCAGTGAAGATGGTGTTGGCAAAAGATTGACCAACACCCAAATCAGCCATAAGGCATCTGAGCCACACACACTCAACAATCGCCATGAAAGCTGCCCTATACTCAACCTCACAACTAGAAGTGGCCATAGTAGGCTGCTTCTTGCTTAACCAAGATATGATTGAGCTACCAAGCATGAAGCAAAAACCACTAGTGGACACTCAAGTGTCATAGTAACCAACCCAATTAGATTTAGAAAAAGCATGCAAATTTGGCGGTAGTGATCCCCCATTGGGATAAAACAGCCAATAGTCGGATACCACTCAAGTAGCGAAAGATGCGCTTAACCTCTTGCCAATGCTTGACACTTGGGCAATGCATAAACTTGGTCATTTGTGAGAGAACAAACTGAATATCTAGCTGAGTAATGCATAAGTAAATCAAGCATCCAACAACGTGCTGATAGAGAACAACATCAAATACATCTCCAACATCATGAAGACTCAATCATAAACCTGTCTCCATAGGAGTGGCAATACGTTTACAATCGTCAAGGCCAAAATGCTGCAATAATGTCTCAATATATTTCATTTGACACAAAGCTATTTTGCCATCAACTTGAATAAACTGAATGCCCAAATAATGATGCAAATGCCCCAAAAGAGACATCTCAAATGAGGCATGCAAATCATCCTTGAAACCAGCAATATGCTTCTCATGAGGACAAGTGAGCATCATGTCATCAACATACACAACAATGATCAGAAGCACATCATTAGCACGCTTAACATATAAGGTGCTTTCAGTTGGACTGTTCTCAAAACCATGTGCAATCAAATATGCATGTATCCTTTCATACCAAGCACATGGTGCTTGCTTTAAATCATATAATGCCTTCTTTGATCTGCACACCTAGTTTTCATGCCCTTTCTGCACAAAGCTAGGGGGCTGAAAAACATACACTTCTTCATGCGAGTCACCATTTAGAAATGTTGTTTTAATGTCCAACTAATGTACATTCCAACCATGATGACTTGCAAGTGCACAGATGCTACAAACAGTAGTCATTCGGCATGTAGGTGCAAAGGTTTTATCAAAATCAATGCTTCTTTCCTATGCATAACCCTTTGCAACAAGCCTAGCCTTATACCTGTCAACTGTTCCATCATGTTTACACGTCAGCTTGTATACCCACTTAGTGCCAATGGCCTTCTTGCTAGAAGGCAAGTCACTTAAAGACCAGATACCATTTTTCATGATAGCATCATATTTAGATTGCATTGCAGTCACCCAATGTTCAAAATTTTGTGGTTCATCAAACAAAATGCCTCAGTCTCATCAGAGAGACTAGAGGCAACCATAGCATAGAAATCTGATGCAAAAGAGGCACTATGAGAGCCTGAATGAGTACGGTATGATAGGGGTGCATCTAACTTGCTATCACGCAAAGTTTGCACCAACCATTTTGGCATACTTTTTGTGTCCTCAATATCAGCTCTCTCATCAGCAAGTGCATCATGTAAATCTGGATCAGAAATAGAATGATCTGCATCATCACATGAAACTTGTAAAGGCTGAAAAGTTGCCTCAATAGGACTAGCACTAGATTGTCCACAAAAACAACATCACGGCTAACCAAAATGTGTTTAGTTTGTCGATGATATAGACAATAGCCTTTGCTTTCAGAACCGTACCCAAGAAAAATACATTTCGCTACTTTATCATCCCATTTCCTACGATGTTGTTAAGACACTAATACATATCCTAGACAACCAAAAACACGCAGATGAGCAACAGATGTCTTACAACCATGCTAAGCCTCATATGGAGTGATAGAGTGTAGTGCTTTAGTGGGACACCTGTTAAGTACATATGTTGCACACATAACAACCTCAAGCTAGAAACTGTAGTAAAGCCTGACTCTTGACCATACACCTTGCCATCTCCATGAGTGACATGTTCTTCCGTTTAGCAACTCCATTTTGTTGAGGTATATACGACACTATAAATTGATGTTTTATCCCACGTTCATCCAAAAATGCATTAAAGTTACAAGACATATATCCCCTCCCCCCGATCAGAACGAAGGGTGCCCATTTTACATGCTGACAAATTTTTAGCCAAAACCAAAAATTGTTCGAAGCACATGAATACTTTGGACTTTTCTTTCAATGCATATACCCATGCATGCTTAGAAAAATCATCAATGAAAGCCATGAAGTAAAGATAGTTTCCAAAAGAGGGTATCTGCATAGGACCACATACATCACTATGAACAAGCTGTAATTTCTAAGTAGCTCGAACTGAACCATCTTTTGGAAAGGAGGGACGTTGGATTTTGCCCAAAATACAGCCTTCACATACGTCTTTACCAGGTACCTCAAGTTTGGGCAAAGAGGACACTATTTCAGATTTCTACATGCATAACAAACTAACAAACTTCAGATCACCAAAGCGCACATGCCAAAGCTTTGCATCTGGCATAGCTTGAGCATCATGTACTGCACATGCTGAACCATTCATAGATTTTTCATAGTCTATGAGCTTATAGAGTCCACGATATAAAATGCTAGAAGCAATAATCACATTGCCATTTGATAGATCATGAACTGTACATCTGTCATCAATAAATTTCACAACCAAGCCAATTTTGGCTAATGCTAAAATTGATAACATATTTTTCTTGATCCCTGGCACAAATAAAGCATCTAACAAAGTGAAAGAACTACCACCAAAAGTAGTCAAAATGATCTTACCAACTTCCATGATAGGATAAGAGGAGTTGTTAGTGCATGTGATAGTATTCCCTTTAGGGACAGGCTCAAGTGAAGTGAAGAAACTGTGTTGCAAGGTAATATGTTTGGTTGTTCCACTATCAAAATACCAAACATCTAAGTCTACTGCATACATACACTACTCATGAGAAGATGGGTCAAAACTACAAACAGTAGCAAATGCCCATTCTTCATTCTACACAAGATTAGAAGACTCTGTTTTCAGTATAGGGGCCTCTGCAACAACCATTCCAACCTCTTTCTTCTTTGCCTCTTTGGCGGCTACTTTTGGACAGCTCTTAATGACATGATCATTTTCTTTATAGTATTTGCAAAACAATTTTTGCTTTTCTGATTTCTTCTAATCTTTGTCTTCCTTATTTGAATGTGCAACATTTGCAGATTTTTGCTTACTAATAGATTAGCTCCATTTCCCTTTTCCCTTCTGACTAGCCAAGAAAGCTTGATCTGCAACATGCATAATAGACTTGTTTTGCCTAGACTGATCTTTCTGCAATAGAATAGAAACTAACTCCTCAAATGACAAGGCATTTGGATTTCCTTTCATCATCAAACAAAGAGTAGAAGCAAAACCCTGATATGAATTAGAAAGACCGTTCAAAACAGTCTGCACAAGTGAGTTATCTGGTATAACTTCATCAACAGAAATCAACTGTTCTTTCAAGTCTTTTATCTTTGTCAAAAAACTGTCCATAGAATCACCTTCATTCATGTGCTCACTCTCTAGCTATTTTTGGAGCTAAGCAACACGAGCCTCATTCCTTGCCTAGTACAATGTGGTAAGCATATCCCAAGCATCCTTAGCTCTTCTACAAGAGTGAATGTGAGGAATAATGGCAAGTTTGACAGACAAGACTATCAATGCATGTGCATGAGCATCTCTACCATCCCAACGAATTTTCTCTGTAGTAGGTGCGAGAGGAACCACAACATGAATAGGAATCTACAGAATATCACCATCTTCGATGCCATCTGCATCAGATTCAATACCTATAATTGTAGGTGTAATAGGACATTTTTCAACACCCAACACAATGTTCCATAGTCCTTATGCAGCCAATACATGTTGCATCATATAAGTCCACAATGGGTGATTCATGCCATCCAACTTATCCTCAACAACCATCATACGACATACATCACTACTTTTAGCCATGGCCATAGTCTCAAATATCCTGATGGCAAAAAATGATTGTATATGAAAAAGTTGAACAGAACTACCCTAACGAGTTTTGTTAAACTTGTAGCAGACTTCGACACGCTTATACTCACAAACAAAAACTGTATATATCTTTGGCACAAAAAGACAAAATAGTATGCAAAAATGTTATGATAGTGTGTTCGAAGGCCGAAACAAGCTCAGATCGTGATTTAGGCACCATAGAGTGAAGTAGTTATGATCTCCTAATCACCTTGACTATGCTCACCAAATTTTGTGTGATTCTGAGACTGTGACCAGAGAGGTGTTGATGACACCCTAGATGAAGCGATGAATTGCTCTGATACCAATTGTTGGAGTTAGACGTCTAAAGCACGTGAACAACACAAGGAAGAAGAAGAAGCTTGGAGCACAACACACAATACTGAATGTATTACCACTAGAATGTACAAAGATAAGTAACCCATTAGGGCTATAGGCGTATATACAAGCTGGGGGAAAAAACCTCCTAAAGAGGGAAAAAGGTGCCCCGACAGTCCTAGTATGTTCACACACATGACTACCTAAATATATCAAAAGATCTAAATTGTCCTTCTTGACCATATTGAAGAAAAATGCATTTGTTTGACTCATGGTCGAGCTTTTGTCTAAGATTCTTGGGTATATGCACATATGCTAAAAAATCAAAGATGATCATAATATGGTGGCTTCCCTAACCATAACTCTTGTGCCACTTTCAGAACTTTGGAAATACTAAGTGAATGGTTAATCACGTGAAGTGTAGTCAATATGGCTTCTACCCAAAAGCCTTGTGAAAGGTTTGCATGATGTAGCATAGGAACTACTCTATTATGAATAGTTCTATTCATCCTTTTAGCTAACCATTCTGTACTGGGGTATAAGGAGCTGTAAACTCTCTATAAATTCCTCTAGACTGACAGAAAAGGTTGAATTCATGTGAGGTATACTCACCCTCATTATCTAAATGTAAAGCTTTGAGCTTATTTCCTTTTTCAGTCTCAACTAAAGCAAGCCATCTTTTGAAGGTAGGAAATATCTCATCCTTTGATTTAATAGGATATACTCAGACTTTTCTAGTAGCATCATCTATGAAATTGATGAAGTAAAGAGAACCACCTAATGACCTTCTGGGCATAGGACCACACACATCTGTATGAATGAGATCTAAAAGCAAAATTGAAGAGTCAATGTGCATTTTATGCACATTCTTAGTTTTCTTTCCATATTGACAATGCTCACAAAATGAAAAATCAAAGAAAGATAACATAGGTAAGTAGCTAGAACGAGAAAGATTTTCCATTCCACTCCGAGATATGTGGCCCAAATGGCCATGCCAAATACAAGCCATAGGCTATTTAGTAACAACTTATGTGTTCTTTCTCTAATACAAATAAAGGATAAAGTGAGCCAAATTTGCTTCCTTTTGCAATAACCATATTGCCCTTTAATATGCAAAAGGATTGATCATAGAAAACCACATTATATCCAAGGTCATCAAGTTGACCAACTGACATAAAACTACATGATAGCTGAGGTACATCACATACATTATGCATAGTAAATTTTGAAGCACCAATGAACTGCACAACCACATCTCCGATTTCCACGTCACACTGGTAAGAGTCACCAAGTCTCACGATACCAAGAGACTTTGCTACATAATTAGAGAACCATTTTCTATGTGGTGTCACATGGAAAGAAGTAGCATAATCTAGCAGTCACATGTGAGAAATAGAAGCAGCCATAAGAGCCTCAGTGAGCACAATACTATCAAGTGTCAACACATCAACATCATTAGAAATAGCATTAATTTCTTCAATCTTTATAATTGAAGAAGATGGTGCAGGTAGCTAGTTAACATTCAACATTATACCCTTTACCTTTAGCATTCCTTAATGCATAACAATCTTTCTTCATGTGTACTTTCTTGTGATAATAATGGCATTTGATATCCTTCTTCCTTGATTTACTTCTACTCTTATTTCATTGAACATTCTTCTGCTTGTTCTTGCTCTTGCAACGTTACCGATTCTTTTATTGGTAAGAATCATGAACATTATATGCATCTCCACTTTGACTGCCAACCATAGATTTTCTATGAATCTCCTCACTCAAGAGTGCTCCACATATGTCATCATAGGCCAGTTTACCACCAAGTTCTCTATTGCTAATAGCTATGCAAAGCATATCCCATGATGATGGCAAGGTGCATAGCAACAAGACTACTTTAATTTCATTATTCATATCCATTTTTTGAGCCTGTAACTAGGAGAATATAACATCAATCTCATTTAGATGAGCAACAACACTATCTATGTCCTTCATACAAATTTCATATAACTTTCTCATTAGATATGCTTTATTTGATGCCGTTTCTTTTTCATATGTATTGCATAACTTCTTCCAAAGCTCCTCTGCACTTTCAAAGTTTAATACTATAAAGTAAACATTATCTACAAGGTGCAATCCAATGGTAGATCTGGCCATTTCATCCAACTCATCCCAATCATCAAATCAATAGGCGTCTTTGAGATTCCATTTACTCGCTTCCATTGTCTCATTTGAGTCAGCAGACCTTTAATCCGATTCTTCCATAGAGCAAACTTTGTGCCATCAACTTTCTAGATCTCAAAATGGTCTTTGCCTTGCAAGTTATAGCTCCTCTTGGGAGCACTAGCACTAGAACCAAATCCACCTTATGTGCTAAGATTTTTAATGCCATGATGATAGAGAATTGACTAGAATGAACATGGAGCTAGAATAGTATAGGCACCACTAAGGCTCAAGAAAGGATGACCAAGTGTCAGGTTTTGGGAAAAAAATCAAAAGTCTCCTAAGAGAAATCGATTAATGAATAGCAATGAACAACCAAAAGGATAATGTGAGACTGAATGTGCTCATTTCAATAAGTGTATCAAGGAGTAAACTGACCACTGTATAGTTGGAGAAACAAAAAAAATCTTGAAAACTTTTGTTAGAGTCTCCTATGCAAAATGAGCATATGACCAATGTCAAAATTTCATAAAACTGCAAGTACTTACGTGGAAACCTGCATAGTGAATCACTGACTCTACTACATATAATCAGTTACCCAAAAGAAGCCAACTAGGCTTATCGAGCACCTATGAGCAACTAGCATACATCTCCTATGGCGAGGTTGGGTAAGTCTTTCACCTTCATCATCAAATAGACCCCGACATCAAATAGCCCATTTGTCCCATATATGATGCAAAAGGGACAGTCTCAGACTCAATCTAAAAAAAAAAGGGAATTGTGCTGGTGTGATCCCTACCCTAATCATACTATGCACCATCTTACTTTGTACTTGACAAGTTGCATCAAGTGTAGAGTATGGAAGTAATGATGAAGGTGGACTAGAAAGCATCCTTGCTTCTTCATTAAACCTAGGTATGATCTAGACATTAGTGAAAGGGGTGGATATGTTAGATATTTTCTTTGGCCTATCCTCTTTTCTTGATCCATGTCATGCATTATTATGTATTGACCAGACAACTGGGGTGAACACCTTACTCCATTGAGTGGAATTGGCTCAACATGATAACTTTTCCATGTCTGTTTGGCTTTGATATCAATGTCAATTATAAAATGTTCCATGAGATATGAATTGCAATTCTCCTCTGAATCATCTCTTATACAACTTTTGAACTAGGAGTGTAATATGGAGATAACTTGTGTTACCATGCATAGGATAAGCACGACTAGAAAATATCCTAGCTTTCTAGAGTTTACTCACATCAGGTGTCCAAGTCCTCTCAAGCCGACTATGTGGTAAGACCATCATGTGTCTCAGTCTACTTTACTTAACTCAAGTTAACTTGGTTTCTACGCTTTTAGAAGGTTGTAGAGACTCTTTGACAAAACACTCTCCCCATACACTGTAAGAAAAACAAAATGATGAATAAGGATTGAGCGGTGGGGTAGTGGTGCAAATCCAATACCATGTAGGAGTTACCACAACACATATATAGGATCAATGCTAGAGAGCTAAGAGAGATGTTGTTACTCATGAGAAAAACACAAGAGATATGCTTATGATAGAAAGTGGACTAAAGCTGAGTAGAAAATGAACTCAACTCAATTCAAATCAAACTCATAACTCTAATACAGTGAATCTCAAACACTAAACAATATATATATGGTTCTATCCACCAGTGCACACCCTACATGGAGCTTAGATGGTGATCTAGATAGAAGCTAGGTGAAGGGCTATAGGCCAACACAATGGGTACTAAGATGGACACCATAATGGTTCCAAACACCACAGGGGAGGGACCATCCTTATAAGGTCCTCCAAGCCTAAGTTGGGGTACACACTTTCTAGGGTCATGGTAGTATGAACCATGGACCAAATAATCCCCACCATTGATCTATGGGGTAAATCCAATGGTAGAAAGTTAGGATCAATTTGTTTGTAGCCCTTGATCTTACTTAATCCACACTTAGGATCAAGTCTAGATCCAATGTCCCACATCAAATAAACCCTTCCCCAAGTTAAGAAAGCTAATTTTGTTTCTAGCCCTTGATTTGGGTTGATCCTCGCATAGGGTCAATCCCAAATCCAATGGTTTTGCATGCTTCCGTAGACCTCAAACTCCAACAATTGGTATCAGAGCAAGTCACTGCTTCATCTAGGGTGTCGTTGACACCTCTCCGGTCACAGTTTTAGAATCACACAAAATTTGGTGAGCATACTCAGGGTGATTAGGAGATCAAAACAACTTTGTTATGTGGTGCCGAAATTGCGATTTGAGATCGTTTTGTTCTCTGAATACACTATCACAATGCTTGTGCAGGCAATTTCATCTTTTTGTGCCAAAGATATATACATATTTCATCTCGCCAGTATAAGCATCTCGAAGTCTACTACAGGTTTAACAAAACTCAACAGGGTAGTTTTATTCAACTTTTTGAGATACAATCATTTTTCTGCATCAAGATATTTTAGTCAATGGCCATGGCTGAAAGCAGTGATGTAATTCGTATGTTGGTTGTTGAGGATAAGTTGGATGGTAACAATTACCCATTGTGGGTTATATGATGTGTCATGTATTGGTCACAAAAGGATTGTGGAATATTGTGCAGGGTGTCGAAAAACGTCCTATTACACCTACAAACATAGTTGCTGAAGGTGATGCAGACGACATTGAAGATGGTGATATTCGTCATAAATCCTGTTTGTGTTGCAATTCCTGCTACACCTACTGGAGAGAAAATTCATTGGGATGGCAGAGATGCTCAAGCACATGCATTGATAGCCTTCTCTATCAAACATGCCATTATTCCTCACATTCGCTCTTGCAAAAAAGCTAAGGATGCTTGGCATACACTTACCACTTTATACTAGGCAAGGAATGAGGCTGGTGTTGCTTACGTCCAAAAATAGTGGAGAGTGAGCACATGAATGAAGGAGATTCCATGGATAGGTTTTGACAAAGGTCAAAGATTTGAAGGAACAATTGATTTCTGCTGATGAAGTCTTACCTGACAATTAACTTGTGCAGAGTGTTTTGAATGGTCTTCTTGATTTATATTAGAGTTTTGCTTCTACGCTTTGTTTGATGATGAAAGGCAATCCAAATGCCATAACATTTGAGGATTTAGTCTCTATTCTATTGCAGGAAGGATTAGTCTAGGTAGAAAAGGTCCCTTATGCGTGTTGCAGATCAAGCTTTCCTCTCTATTCAAAATGGCAAAGGTAAATGGAGCTCTTCTACTAGTAAGCAAAAATCTGCTAATTCTACACAATCAAAGAAGGATGACAAAGAAGAGAAGAAAACAGAAAAGCAGAAATTGTTTTGCAAATACAGTAAAGCAAATGATCATGTCATAAAGAGCCACAAAAGAGGCAAAGAAGAAAGAGGCTGGAATGGTTGTTGGAGAGGCCTCTATACCAAAAACAGAGTCTCCTAATCTTGTGCAAAATGAAGAATGGTCATTTACTATGGTTTGCAGTTTTGACCCATCTTCTCATGAGTAGTGTATGTCTGCCGTAGACTCAGATGCTTGGTACTTTGATAGTGGGGCAACCAAACATATTACCTGGTAGCGCAATTTCTTCACTTCACTTGAGCCTGCCCCTACAGGGAATACTATCACATGCGCCAACAACTCCTCTTATCCTATCATGGGAGTTGGTAAGATCATTATGAATTCTATTGATGGTATTTCTTTTACATTGTCAGATGCTTTACTTGTGCTAGGGAACAAGAAGAATCTATTATCAGTTTTAGCTTTAACCAAGATTGGCTTGGTTGTGAAATTTGTTGATGACAGATGTGCAGTTCATGATCTGTCAAATGGCGATGTCATTATTGCTTCTAGCATTTTATGTCGTGGGTTGTATAAGCTCATAGGCTATGAAAAATCTATGAATATTTAGCATGCGTAGTACATGATTCTCAGGCTATATCAGATGCAAAGCTTTGGCATGCATGCTTTGGCCATCTGAATTTTGCTAGTTTGCTATGCTTATAGAAATCTGAAATGGTGTCCTCTTTTCCCAAACGTGAGGCACCTAGAAAATATGTATGTGAAGGTTGTATTTTGGGCAAAATGTAGCGTTTCTCCTTCCCAAAAGATGGTTCAGTTCGAGCTACTTAGAAATTGGAGCTTGTTCATAGTGATGTCTATGGTCCTATGCAAACACCTTCTTTTGGGAATTATCTTTACTTCGTGACTTTCATCGATGATTTTTCCACGCACGCATGGGTATATCCATTGAAAGCAAAGTCCAAAGTGTTTATGTGCTTCAAACAGTTTCTGGTTTTGATTGAAAATCTATCAGAATGTAAAATGGGCACCCTCCATTCTAATCGAGCGGGGAATATATGTCTTCTGATTTTAATGCATTTCTAGCTGACTGTGGGATAAAACGTCAATGTACGGTGTTGTATACACCTCAATAGAATGGAGTTACTGAATGGAAGAACAGTTCACTCGTGGAGATGGCGAGGTGTATGGTCAAGAGTCAAGCTTTACCACATAGTTTCTGGCTTGAGGCTATTATGTGTGCAACATATGTACTTAATAGGTATCCCACTAAAGCACTATAGACTATCACTCCATATGAAGCTTGGCATTGTTGCCCGCCACCTGTTGCTCATCTGCATGTTTTTGGTTTTCTGGCATATGCATTAGTGCCTGAACAACAACGCAGGAAATTGGATGATAAGGTAGTGATATGTATTTTTGTTGGGTATAGTTCTGAAAGCAAAGGCTATCGTCTGTATCATCCACAAACTAAACACATTTTGGTTAGCTATGATGTTGTTTTTGTGGAAGATGCTATTCAGCCATTACTTTCATGTACTAAGCAAACATTGGTTAGCTCCAAAGACATGTATGACACTTTGTTGCCTCTTTTTATAGGTGGACAGTCTAGTGTTGGTCCTAATGAGGCAACTTCTCAGCCTTTATAGGTTTCATGTGATGATGTAGATCATTCCATTTCTGATGCAGATTTACATGATGCACTTGTTGATGAGAGAGCTAATATTGAGGAGGCAAAAACTATGCCAAAATGGTTGGTGCAAACTTTGTGTGATAGCAAATTAGATGCATCTCTATCATATCATACTTGTTTAGGCTCTCATAGTGCTTCTTTTGCACCAGATAGTTATGCTATAGTTGCCTCTAGTCTCTATGATGAGAATGAGCGTATTTCGTTTGATGAAGCACAAAATACTAAAAACTAGATGGTTACTATGCAATCAGAATATGATGCTATTATGAAAAATGGTACTTGGTCTTTATGTGACTTGCCTCCTCGTAAGAGGGCTATTGCCACTAGATGGTTATACAAGTTGAAGTGTAAGACTAATGGAATAGTTGACAGGTATAAGGCTAGGCTTGTTGCAAAGGGTTATGCTCAGGAAAGAGGCATTGATTTTGATGAGACCTTTGCTCCTACATGTCAAATGACTATTGTTCATAGCATCTGTGCACTTGCGGCCCATCATGGTTGGAATGTACATTAGTTGGACATTAAAACTACATTTCTAAATGGTGACTTGCATGAAGAAGTGTATGTTTTTCAGCCCCGTGGCTTTGTGCAGAAAGGACATGAAAAACAAGTGTGCAGGCTGAAAAAGGCATTATATGGTTTGAAGCAAGGACCACAGTCCAACTGAGAGCACCTTATATGTTAAGCTTGCAAATGATGTGCTTCTAATCATTGTTGTGTATGTGATGACATGCTTCTCACATCCTTATTAGAAGCATATTGCTAATTTTAAGGCTGATTTGCATGCCTCATTTGAGATGTCAGATTTGGGGCATTCATATCATTATTTGGGCATTCACTTTATGCAAGTTGATGGCGGAGTAGCTTTGTGTCAAACAAAATATGGATACAGGTTTATGAGTCTTCATGATGCTAGAGATGCATTTTATGTTGTTCTCTATCAATAGGTTTTTGGATGCTTGATTTACTTATGCATTACTCAGCTAGATATTCAATTTGATGTCTCACAGATGAGCAGGTTTATGCATTGCCTAGGTGTCAAGCATTGGCAAGCGGTTAAGTGCATCTTTTGCTACTTGAGTGGTACACGGCGACTTGGATCGTTTCATCCCAAGGGGGGATCACTACTGCTAGATTTACATGCTTTTTCTAATTCTAATTGGGTTGGTTGCTATGACACTCCTATGTCCACTAGTGGTTTTTGATTCATGCTTGGTAGCTCATGCATATCTTGGTTGAGCAAGAAGCAGCCTACTGTGGCCACTTCCACTTGTGAGGTTGAGTATTGGTCATCTTTCACAGCGATTGTTGAGTATGTGTGGCTCAGATGCCTTATGGCTGATTTGGGTGTTAGTTAGTCTTTTGCCACCACCATCTTCACTAACAGTCAGAGCGCATTGGTAGTCGCGAGGAACCTTGTGTTCCATGCTCGCACTAAGCACATTAAGCCTAGCGAGAAGTTCAAAGCTTTCTGCAAAGCTTTAGGCTTACGTCCTTTTGTGGATTGGTTCCACATAGCTTGACACTTTCTTATACATGAGTGCCAGCTCCTTGTTCACTGCATCACTCCTAGGGAGGATTTGTTGATACATTTAGGTAGTGATGTGTGTGAACACACTAGGACCACCGGGCACTTTTTTTCATCTGTAGGAGATCCCCCCTGTATATATGCATATAGCCCTAACAGGTTACTTATCTTTGTACATTCTAGTGGTAATACATTCAGTATTGTGTGTTGTGCTCAAAGATTCTTCTTCTTCCTCATGCTATTTGCATGCTTTCGTAGACCTCAAACTCAAACAATTAATGCTACTAGCTCATATGAATTGGCAAGTTTCAATGTTAGATATCAAATTATAACTTTTGAATGTTGACCTCAAGGAGGAGGTACATGTGTCTCAACCACCAAGGTTTGAGGCTCCACATTCAAAGGACATATTATGTAAGTTGAAGAAGGCATCATATTTGATGAAACAAGCCCTAAGATCATTGTATGAGCAGATATACATTGGGATGTACATGAATGTCTTTGGTAGTTTTATCTACTTATGGAGTACCATAAAAGATATCAATTTTGCAATCGGACTTTTCAGAGGGCTTGGGAATAGACCTCATGAAGGACATTCAAGAGTTGGCAAGCAAGTACACTTGAGAAGGATGTTGGGAATAGCATGTTATCCAATTAAGAAGAATGCATCAATTACCCTCACCAAAGTGCTTACAAAGGATCTACTTCAGATACATCTTCGAGTACTTGGCATTGGGACAAGAAGGTAGTTCACCTTTGTGTAGACATTGAGGGGGGATGTTAGACATGGTCAATGCTCCACCCTCATGGAAGGCTTGGCATCAGGCCAAGAAGGTAGTTCACCTTTGGGTGGACATTGAGGGGGGTGTTAGATATGCTCAATGCCTCATCCTTATGATGCACCACCATTGTTCCCTAACACTAGTTTGTAAGGCCTCCATGATGAGGAGAAGCCATGTGAGAGTGTTGGACATTGGTAGATTCCTGACTTTGAGGTCAGATGAGGTCTAGAGTAGACCGTAGATGGATAGTCAGGAAGGTAGTGGTCATTAGAGCAAAATAGTCTTGAAAACCAAAACCCTATGCTAGTGAAAGTCCTTGTGCTATCAATGTGTATTGATAGCATTCCAAGATTCCTTGTATGATGTGCTTCATCTATCAAACTGACTTGGTGCTATTGACCTCCCATGCTTCATTCTTCATTAAGCTATCACAATTGGCTTGCATAACCTCCTTCCATGCTGGATCTACAAGTGCTTCATCTTCAACTATTGGCTTCATTACTTCCTTCATAATTGCAACCATCATGGCTATACGAACTATGCAAGTAGAAGCCCACTTGTACTCCTCTATTCTCTGTGATCTCCTTGGTCCTTCTACCTTCTCTTCAATAGTTGTTGGCATAGGATTACTATGACCATAGAGCTTCTTCTTCACCCATTGCAATGACAATCAATTTGTTTGGGTGATTTTAGGTTGGTAGACTCTCTTCTCACCATCTCATGATGATGCTTCCTCTTGGCCATGGGTGGGGATGACTCTTGGGCTAGGTACATAGTGAATTACTCCTTTGCTTGATGATAAACTGGAAAATCCTTTCTTTTCCTCCACTGATGTGGCTACACCATAGATGCCACATCATGACTCCCTTTGATCTTCTTTGTCTCTTGTTACCAATGTAAGCTTCATGATGGCTCTTTCTGATTTGATAAGGAATGCCATGTCTTCCCTCATACACATTGCTATCTCAACAATGGTGTGACTATTGCATTCCATAATGCCATCATGAGTTGAGCTCACCACCACCTCCTAGTCCAAGCTTGTTCACACTTTTCCCTGGTTCATTTTCAACAAGTTTTGGTTGTTCTTTAATCTTACCAAAAGCTTGAGCCTTACCATGAAGAAACTACATCCACATCTTCCTACGATAGTCGTCGGTGATGACAATGTAGGAAGATCCTCCCAAGGCCTGTACAAACATCTTACCACAGAAGTTAAAATATACCGACACTAGAGGAGATTTTGACCTACTTTTGCTTTCTTGTGGGAATGTCTCTCTCTATTGCTTGCCCATCATACAAGCTCTATAAGGTCCCTTCATTCCATTCATTGTAGGTAAGTGATGAAGAAAAATACCTTGCTTTTGCATCTCCTTTAGTATTGTCTGTGTCACTGTGATGTGTTCTTAGTGAGGCTACATAGAACTAGAGTGACCTCTCTCATTGGCCATGTGGCGAGATGCACTGTTCTCTAGTACCCATGAATCCACAATTGACTCTTCTTGTATTGAGGAGCATACCAACTTTGCTTTAATTGCATTTATTGTCTCCTCCTTACACTCTTCATCTATCCTCTTGACATGACAGTCTGCATTTGTATGTCCCTTTTGCAATGGACACACTATCCTTGAACCTTCTTCTTACTACTCCTCCACTTTGCACCCTTACCTTTGGTTGATGAACCATATTTATCTGATGCATTGGTGGAGAATGTAACATGTCCCTAGCTACTTCTTACTTGGGCTTTAAGCTGCAAATCCTCTTCCATTGGTATTGAATATAACTCCTCAAATATCAAAGCTTGAGGTCTCACCTGAGTGTTGAGGGTAGTTACCCTTCCATCATAATTTGGTGGAAAATTTTGGAGACACCTTCAAGCTAGAACCTTGCTAGTTTTCTCTATCCCTTCACAAGCCATTCCATTACATAACTTCTTGATATGAGTAATGGATGCCTTAAACCTTCTCTCCTTTTGAAAACTTCTCTGCTTCCAATTGATTTTCTACATTTTGAATGCATGTTTGGTTTCTTACCTCATAATGAATCTTCAATATACTCCATGCCTCACTTTTCTTGGATGTATGTTGAATAAGATGTAGAATATACTCCACACAATCTTTCACCTATATAATATAGTGCATTTGCATTCCTTATCTTCCAAGCTTGTAGAAGCTTTGCATGTGGGAGAATCATTGTACTCGGATCCAATGGGTCGAAGGTAGGTTGTGGCTCTAACTCATTTCCCGTCACCATCTCCAAAAGATCATAAGAATCAAGGATAATTGTAATCTTGAACTTCCAAAGACAATAGTTTGTAGCATCTAACTTGCCTTCAGTGAAGGTTGGTGTATGAACCATAGTGTTGGCATTGCCAAATCCATTTCACCAACTCCACTTCCACTTCCACTTCTAGATGATAACACCTCCATAGTATTGAAGCCTTTTTGTCCCATGAACTTGAAGCCTTGATGCCTTTTACTCCCAAGAACTCTAGTTTTGAATCTTTTAGCTCTTGAGAACTCTAGCGTTGAAGCCTTTGCCTCCCACAAGCTATAGCATTGAAGCATGTGCCTCCCAAGAACTCCAATGTTGAAGCCTTTACCTACCACAAAATTTGGAGTTGAAACATTTAACTCTCACAATCTTGAGTGTTGAAGCCTTCCTTCCACAAATGGTAGAGTTGATTCATTGGCCTCCATGATCTCTGCAATCTTGTATACCTTCCTGAGCTTTGATACCATGTAAGAAAAACAAAATGATGAATAAGGACTGAGTGGTGGGCTAGTGGTGCAAATCGAATACTATAGGAGTTACCATGACACATATATAGGATCAAGGCTAGAGAGAAAGAGAGATATTATTACTCATGGGAAAAACATAAGAGATATGGTTATGATGGAAAGTGGACTCAAGCTGAGTAGAAGATGAACGCAACTCAATTCAACTCAAACTCATAACTCTAATATAATGAATCTCAAACACTAAACAATATATAGATGGTTCTATCAACCCATGCACTCCCTATATGGAGCTCCTATGGTGATCTAGATAGAACCCAGGTGAATGGCTATAGGCCAACACAATGGGTACTAAGATGGACACCCTAATGATTCCAAACACCACAAACTATGATCTCACATGGGGAGGGGACCATCCTTATAAGATCCTCCAAGCCTAAGTTGACCTACCCATGTTCTAGGGTCTTGGTAGCTTGATCCATGCCCAAAATAATCTCCACCATTGATCTATGGGGTAAATCCAATGGTAGAAAGTTAGAATCAACAACCATTTGTTTGTGGCCCTTGATCTTACTTAATCCACACTTAGGATGAAGTCTAGATCCAATGGCCGACATCAAATAGAACCTTCCCCAAGTTAAGGAAGCTACTTTTGTTTCTAGCCCTTGATTTAGGTTGATCCTTGCATAGGGTCAATCCCAAATCCAATGGCTTACAAGTAACCTTCCTAGCTATCCATCTATGGTCTACTCTAGACCTCATCTGACCTCAAAGTCAAGAACCTCACATGGCTTCTCCTTATAATGGGGCTTTATAAAATAGAGTGTTATGGAACAATGGTGGTGCTACATAAGGGTGAGTCATTGAGCATATCTAACATGCACTTGTGAGGGTTGATCCCAAGGTTTTTTTCTTCCCATCCATTAGACTTAATGATTAGGTTGAGCTTATTAGTTGTTTATGACTCTAGAAGAATATAGTGTTTGATTGACATTAAACTTTGTCAAGTTACTTTATAACAAGTGGATTGTACATGTATGAACATACTCCTTGGTGCCTATAGATCAACAAAATGGGATGCAAGATTATCATGAACTAGCTTGAATACCAAAGCTAGAGAATAGTTGTCCTTTAGAGTTTGGACACACTTCTAGTTTGAAGGGTGACTTATCCACACAACCAATTCTCTATATGTAGTCTTAAGTATGAGAATATTTATTTAGTAGGACTACACATGTATGACACATGTATGCCATGCAATGCAAGTCCTTAAGGATCAAAACATGTCCTATTATTTTTATAATATATGCATGACTGCCATGTGTCGAAATGATCCTTCTAAAAGGTTTTAGAATGATTGTTGCAAACTAGCTTACTATAGGACTCAAACTCAACACCTCCCCCTTTTTTGATTCCAACATCATGCCTTTGTTTCCTCTTCATTCCACCAAATTAGCAAGGTAGATGGCCCTTAGGATAGGTTGTGTTTACAGGGAGTGGTGTGCCTCCCTGCAACATGAGAGAAGAAGAAGGAAGAACTCACGTCGCCATGGCTACGAGCAAGAACAAGAACTACAAAGAGCGGCACACATTCCAAAACCTGAAGCAAACAACGAGCATACAAAAAATAAACATGCCACGCATTCCTATGCGCATAACTTCAAGAAACAAGAAGTAACAAAAAGTGTACTAACGACTACTCTAAAGAAACACATCACATGCCATGGGAGTAGCGACGAAAAATGAGAGAGGGAGAGTTTGTTCATTAACCAAGTGCCATATTTATACAAAAAGGTGGCCTTAAAGGCTCTTCACACTCAACCTTCTCCCAACCCTCCAAATGAACCTTAGTACAAAAATGTGCCCTTAACACTGGCATGCACGGTGGACTTGAACTACCACATCCCTTGATAAGTGATACCCCCCTCAACAGGATGAAAATTACATGGGAACCATTTATAGGCTGGGAACCTTGATACAACATGTCATACAACCAGAGTGACACTCGTAATCTTGAAGAGTGTTTCAATCCGCGAGCCTCCACATCACTCATGCCCGAGGACACCGGTTCCATCACACCCACCAAGATCAAATACATCAAGTCAAGCCCTCACACAAAACATATCCAAACAAAGTCGAAAGATAAGAACCCAACCCATATACAATCTCCATGTACATTTTCTAATGCCAAAGTGGTAGCACCGTTCTTGGAATAGAATAGTCCAACTCCATGTACATAATCAATGTAAGAGCAACCTGTCAAACCAAAGCTACATGTGCACACCTAATTATGGTCTACCCTTATGAACAATAATTGCAAAACAAAGTGCATGGTTAGACCATGGTATGGAGTGCAAGTAAGGCTCATAACATTTCCAGAACCATAAGCAATATGTAATGCAAAGCAAAGTGCTTGGAATGAATCCAAGGTATGCCAATACACTACACACAACTTATAGCCTGCCCTCCTACATGCACACAAATGTGATTCCAATCATATCATGAATCATAAGGCTCAGTTGAATAACCTATCCAAAGCAAGAGAAACATACCTCCAAAATGCATTTAAAAGACATCAATAGGATAAGTGAATATAATTGAGGTACAAAATGTACTCGCAAATCAGCATGAACACGTTTAAACCTTAGTACATCATATTAAACTTAGGAACACTCAGAGGACTCAATGCACATGATATGATGTCCCATAAGAGGAGGGAAGGCAAGACATGAATCGGTCATTTCGAGACAAGACAACACCACTAATCATAATGGTGCAGGAAGATACCAATTTTCATCACACAAAGCAATGTAGTAAAACAGTGGTGCTGGAAAAAAGAAATTGCATTGTGCCCATTACTTCCCCCATATGCATAGCAAACTATGAAAGAAGAAAATGTGCACTAATTTCCATCAGATTTTGTATGCGTGTGCATCATACCACACAAGCGGTCACATAAATAACATAAAGCTACGATGTCCATATGTATGTGATGAAGTTATGTGCGATTAAGTTCTGTGAAAACTGCGCAATGAACAATAGTGCGATGAACCAGAGTCAACCTCAACAACATAAAATCCGTAATGCAAAATTGGACACACAATGGAACCATGAAATTCGCTGAAAAAGTATGAAGATGCCGATGACTCGCCATTGAGCCAAGAACTATGGCCGCCTTATGAGGCACATTCCCAGAAGAGAGTGAAAACGTTCTTGCATCAGTCCATCTGTAGCTATCTCCGAAAAGAAACAGTCACAAAAAAAAAGTGTCAATCACCGAAAACTATCTCCAAACAATCATTGAAAAGTATGAGTGCCACACACAGAAAATCAAAGTTCTAATGCAAGCCGTAGGCGCATGAGAGAGCAATGTGCGGAAGGTGAGCAGCATGTGGACAAGGCGGGCGCAGCACCACTAAACATAACTTGCATATAAAGATTGTGTCACGGTTGAAACTTTCGGCCATGTGACAAGGCAGATAAAGGCTACGTAATCATCAGGGAAGTCTGAAGGATAATAAATGTTGAGATTGATCGTGAGATGCCCAATTAGTGCCTCTGAGAGCGCACAACGAAAGGAAGTACAGCACCGCGAAATGGATGAACAACAAGGAAAGACGTCAATTGAACTTCATAGCCAATAGCGGGGGAACGCCACTTGTGGTCGCCAGTGTTTACAGGGAGTGGTGCACCTCCCTGCAACAGAAGAGAAGAAGAAGGAAGAACTCACGTCGCCATAGCTACGAGCAAGAACAAGAACTACAATGAGCGGCACGCATTCCAAAACCTAAAGCAAACAACGAGCATACAAAAAATAAACATGCCACGCATTCCTATGCGCATAGCTTCAAGAAACAAGAAGTAACAAAAATTGTACTAACGACTACTCTAAAGAAACACATCGCATGCCATGGGAGTAGCGATGAAAAATGAGAGGGAGAGTTTGTTCATTAACCAAGTGCCATATTTATACAAAAAGGTGGCCTTAAAGGCTCTACAACATATTTTTTGATATCAATTGGGACCATTTATGCTTGTTAGAGGTTCTACTATTAATTATGTGGATCCACTATAGGTACTCCGTGTGAGAGATATTGTTGTCCCAATATGAGTTCAGCCTTATGTATGGTATGACATGCCATGTTTCATTTTTTCTACTTATACATAATTTGATTGATGCTCATGTGCTCACGTGCTCATATGGAGTATTTTGAATGCTCAAATAGATTTTCATTGTAGAGCTTGACGTGGAAAATTAGGTAGAGCATTGTGATGAATTTCATATAGAGTTTGTTCATCAAATAGGTCATGATGTTGATGCATGATTAGCTCATGTGAAGCATGTCAGTCTTTGTCTACTAGGGAAAGATAGATTTTGGGATGCAAAACTAGAAACATCCTTGGTTGATGGGATGAATATCTTGGATGCTAATGATTGAATGATTATGTGGCCGTTCTTATATATGTTCATGGCAAATACTTGCATGAATATGTAAAGAGATACTAGTCTTGATGATGGCTATTTGGATGCCTTGGATATAAGCATGAACAATATGGTAAGGCTAGCCAAGAGAGCACATGTTTTATCAACATGTATGAATTTTTATGCTCATTATGAGACATTGCAATAATTGTTAGAGCATTTGCACTTTGTTTTATCAAGTTGTCAATGATTCACATGGGCATAGATCATGTGAGAGACTTGCAAGAGCTTTGTCTGCTCTTGCACCAATCACATGAGAACTTGACTCATGCCAACCTGAGTCTAGAGTAGTTTGAGAAGCATGCAAACACTTTTTTTGATGTTGTTGGTGTGGGTTGATACATTGTACATTGTTGTATAATCATTTCCACTTATGGTCATTGCAATCATTTCCATTTATGGTCATTGGCATTAAGTGGAAGATTGTTGAGGATAAGGGTCATTCGTATCAAATCTATATGATTATAATAATAATTTGCCTCATCTTTTATGGGATTCAAGGATCCCCATAGAGTTATTGTTTACTTCACTGCCTCTCTCATGATTGCATATAGTTTCGTTGTTTCTTCTTCTTCGCTCTCTCTCTCTCTCTCTCTCTCTTTATCATGTCTTCTCTCTCTTTGCAATGATATGCCTTCATCTCCAATATAGGGACACTTCCATTTGCACATATAGATGGCACTTAGGTACTCTTTTTGAATGATGGTCCCAAAGTACTTATCTTTGCTCAATAAAATGATTTACAAATTTGATAGAGAGATTAAGTCCCAAAAATGAATTAGCCAAAGATTGAAGCAATCAAAAAAATTATAAGTTATCAATACAAGGATTATAATTAGTGAGCATGGGGGCTATGTGATGGTAAACTCAATTTTCTTGCACCAAAGAATTTTCTACCTACCATCTTCTATACAAAAATCTTGGATATGCAATTTTTTTCGGTACATGGAAAACATATTAAAGTCAAACTCAAACAACTCAAACACTTCCAGTCCTAGATTTATTTGTAGTATCTCAAAATAAACTTTTCAAAAGTGGTGCAATAGAAAAAAAGGACATTGTTTTCAACAAATACATGCAAAATGAAAAAACATGGAAGGTTGACCTAATCATTTTTTTCCCACTTCCAATATCTCGAACACTCAATAAAATACATGAAAATATTAAAGAATTAATACATAAAAAGAATATAGGGATTAGTGAAAATGTGATAATTACTTAAGAAAAGAGATTATAAAAATTCACACAAAAGACTTCTTTTTTTGCTTCCACAAAGAGAAGTAGAAAATGAACCATGAAGCTCCTAAAAATGAGCTCTCATCTTCTTTTATATATGTTTTTATGTACCCAAATTAGGGTCAAATAAAGGGTAAATTGCCATTTATTCACCAAAAGGGTGTGGAAGTGAGAGTGTGTTCCATATATTTTTTTGCTTCACTCATAATTCATATTTTTTATCTTCTACTTACCCTTCTAATTGAAAAAGCAACTCACACACATGAAATACCCTCTTTATCCTCCACTTTCAAGAGCTAAAACTATACCGATTGAAAGTATTGAACCATAGACTTTCAACAAAAGAATCCAATGTCAACAAACGTATAAAAAGTATACTTTCAACAAAAGTATAAAAACCAAGCCGCTTGCCTAGGTGGTTGGGCTTCTTGCCTTGAGGCGGGGGCGAGGGTTCAACCCCCACCAACACCATGTAAGGGACATGCTTAACATGTAAAGTTGTATCTTGTGGTTGATGTGCCACTGTTTGTCGTGCCCCGTGATAGTTGTGACCGCAGTTCAACCCAACTATGTAAGCCTCTGTTCTTGTGGGATAAAGGGGGTCCCATGGGTACTATGCCCTTCCTTGTATAGTGGAAATTTCAAAGTCGAAGCGTGAAAGAGTAGGCCTCGGCCGAACCTCCATTTAAAAAAATAAATAAAAACCATATTATATTGTGCAACTTCCATTTTATTTTTATGTCGATATCCACAATTTCTCTGAAAAGAATTGACAAGTCTCAAGATTTGAACGAGCGCACTGTGGAAGGGAGAACTCAAACCATGGCATAGTGTAAATCTGCATCGCTCACGTCCATGTAGACGTGCCAGAGACGCAAGAAACGTTCCAAAGGAAAAAAGGACTCCAGGAAGATCGCGGAGCTGGCTAGAAGACAATTTCTCAAAAATTTAGCGTCAGGATCCATCATCCATGAAGCTCTACTACGAGAAAATTTCCTGAACGCTTTGCGAGGTGCCCCGCTCGAATTGTCGATTTAAGACGTCGCGGTGGCGATAGAGATCAATATGGAGGATA
>CM035419.1:119132147-119242147 GCA_020310875.1 Ceratopteris richardii | reverse complement strand
TTTGTCACGAGGCGGCCTAAAGTTCTCAACATCTTTCGTGCCCATAGCCAATTGGATTTTCAAAAGCTCTTTGTCACACGTTTTTGTTACATGTTCATAGTTGTTGATAGAGTATTGAGGGTCAGGAAAGGGCTTTTGCGTACTGTTGTGGCAGAGGAATGGTATCAGATCTCTGAGGTGAAAGCGAATGATCCTTTATTCACACAGTTCTCTTCCATTGTCATGGGGGATGAGGTATTTTGGTCAAAGGTAGAGGTGTTAGTATGTGCTCTTCAGCCATTGTATATTGTACTTCGCATCACGGATATGGAGGGAAAGCACACTTGGACTTGTATACAAGTACATTGACCGTATACAAGAACGCATTCAAAAAGTACAAGGTCTTTCTGATGATGAGTAAGTGCTTTTATAAATTTCTTTTTCTAGATTAGATTCTATAATTTAAACTTTACATACATGATACATGATGATTGATACAATTCACAAAGTTTTGTTTAATTTCTGAATAGACGGACAGCTTTATGTGATGTTGTGAAGCGGAGATGGGATTGGTTTCATAGACCAATCCATGCTGTTGCCCACATTCTCCACTGATTGTGGAGAACAGATGAGGATAGCTGGATAGATTATATAAAAAGATGGAAAGGTGGAGATATGACTTTGCACACACGCCTCGAGAGAGAAAGGCTTCAATTCCATACCCATCAGCATTATAGACTGCCATGTTAAGAGAGAACCAGATTACACCCGTGACATGGTGGGAGATGTATGGAGTGAGTACTCCATTGTTGGTAAGTACTAAGTATATATATATTTTTTAGGTATTTATAATTGATTTTACATTTGTATGAGTTTATGAATGAATCATGATCATGACTCATTGAATGATGAATGATGAATAATTACTCAATGCAGAGAAAATTGGCATTGTGGGTTCTTTCACAAGATTGTAGCAGAGGCCCTGCGGAGAGGAATTGGAGCACATGGGCATTATTTCATACCAAAAAAGAAACCGGTTGAGCCCATCGCAACTTGAGAAGTTGGTGTATTGTCTTTGCAATCTCAAGTTGCTAGAGTCAAAAGGTCTAAACATAGCTCCTCTTCAGGTAAATTTCAAGTTTGGTATTTACAAATTATAATATAATTTGAATATTCATGATTATAAGCTTGAAAACTTTTACTTATATGAATTATAATTTATAGGTCAATATTGATGATATTGATATTGGAAAAGTTAAAGATATTCCTCAAATCCCCGAGGAAGAGAGGATATTTTTGCTATGTTTGCCACAGTCACAGAGGAATGTGCGTCATACTCCTAGCCAAACTAGGAGAGCTAGGCATACTCCAGGTATGAATAATGACTCTATGTCGAGATTGGAATTCGGATACTACCAACATTTATCTCATTTCTGTGTGTTATTTTTAGATGATGTATCATTACCTTCTAACCGGAGGGTTTCTCATATGCGGCATCGGAAGTGTGCTTCGAGGAGAGGTGGGCGTGGTCGTGGAAGGCGTGGTGAGGCTTCCACTTCTCGAGTTGATCCAGAGGACTGGGAAGAGGCATCAGCCTCCTCTTCCAGTGGAGATGGTGATTTGGGAGGAGATGCTTCCATACTTGCAACAGAGTTTGGTCATTCAGAGGCCGATAGTACATCGTCATGGGCTAGTACATTTGATTCAGATGATGATACTATAGATGATGAGTTTACATTTGACATTGGAGAGTCTTCTTAGTCTTTAGACTTCACCTAGTGTTGGATCATGGATGATCATTGATGGACTCATATACATGTTCAGATGGATTGTGGACATTATATTTTGATGCGTGTTTACTATTTAGACTTTAGTATCTACATGTTTGTTTTGTATACAGTATCGTGTATGATCACTGATCATTGACATTGTTGGCAGTTGTATTATGTATAGCATGACTCCTTGACGGATTGGTAGTTGATTATGTGACATGTCTATAGTTCTATTGTTCACTTTCAAGTTTCATGTATCATGTATGTTCAGTTTTTACATTTTTGTATTTACTATTGACTGTATTATTTAAAATGCATTTGAAAGTTGAGATTTGGAAGTTGAGATTTGAAAGTTAAAAGTAGTGTGGTGATCGGTGACCGGTGACGGGTGACTCCGCACTAGTGACTAGTGATTCGTGAATCTTGATTAGAGACTATAAGGTGATTTTATATGTTATTCATGTCAGGTATATCAAAAAGGTGTTAGATATGCATTGGTACACAACTTTATGTTTTAGAAAATAAAATTTCTCACAGTGAATAAAAACCCCGATTTTTATTTTGGATTTTAAAAACCTCTACGATTTAAACGATTTAAATCTTGATTTAAATCTCGTTTTTAAACCTCTTGTTGTACTATGACACATACATACACATACACACACACACGTACACACAGATATACACATACACATACACATACACATACACGTATAGATACACATACACATACACATACACACACATACACATACACATACACACACATACACACACCGACAAACACACAGACAGATACACACACATACACACACATACACACACATACACATACACACACGTACACACACATGTACACACACGCGTACACGCACACGTACACGTACACGTACACGCACACGTACACGTACACGTACACGCACACGTACACGTACACGTACACGCACACGTACACGTACACGTACACGCACACGTACACGTACACGCACACGTACACGCACACGTACACGTACACATGTGACGTACACGTACACGTACACACATACACATACATACACATACACATACACATACACAAACATGCACATACACATGCACATACACATACACATACATATACACATGTACACATATACACATGTACACATGTACACATGTACACATATACACATGTACACATATACACATGTACACATATACACATATACACACACATACACAAATACACACACATATACACACATATACACACATATACACACATATACACACACATACACACACATACATACACTCACAGACACACTCACAGACACATACACACACATATATATTTTTATATATTAGTAAGTACTATGAAGTTTGAACTTCAAAGTACATAAATGATAATCATAAATGATAACTGGTAAATCATAAAATTAAAAAAAGTCATAACTCAGTCATAATACATGCACATTGTAGAGAGATTTCAGCCACAATACATGTGCATGGTAGAGAGAATTTAGCCATAGTTCATGTCCACAAGAGGCTTCGACATATTTTCAGATTTGATTAGTTTTTGGCAAAGTCAAATCTTCAGAATTTGGAATATATGGCATATATGTGGAGCTTTGCTCCATCTCTGTATGACTTTGTCTATTCTCTCTCATGTCTCTATTTCATATATGTCTCTATATCGATTTTGGACCTTAAAAACCAATGATTGGTATCAGAGAAGTTGGAAATAGTGCATTTAGAGCATGTTGAGAATAGTGCATATTGTAGAAAGATAAGAGCCTCATGGAAGACACAAGTCAAGCTCAGTTCATTATTTAGAAGGTGGCAGCATGTCCCTAAAAAAGGAACTTATCAGTTGTTTTCTTAATACATGAACCAAAGGAAGTTAGCTCGAAGAGGGGTCATATTAGTCCGTTTTGATTGCATAAGCAATTACATATATTTTGCAGATGTTCTTATTTTATAACATGTCATATTCAAGTTTTATACTAGATTAATTAATTTAATTGATTTTAAATTTATTTATTTATTTATTAAAAAATTTTTAATTCATATATATATATATATATATATATATATATATATATATATATATATATATATATATATATATATATATATATATATATATATATATATATATATATATATATATATATTGATTATTATTTTTAGTATGGTTCTTTTTATATTGGTTTTCTTTCTTGTTTGTATTTTTCATGTCTTATATTGGTCTTATTTTTTGTGTAGTCTCTTGCTTTTGTTAGTTGTTGTTTCTAATGTGTATGTGTTTGTGTTCTCTATCTTTGGTTCGTAAGTTTGAATAACTCTGAACTTACGAAGGTATATATTTATACCAGATTTTTAAAGAAGATTTGCAATTATCAAGACATATGATTATGTCAACAAGAAGGGGAAACATATCTACATTCAGAACCTTATGGTGGGTAAGGTTTCAACTTCTTATGTTTGTATATTTTGTGTTATTTAGATAGGTGCAGATGAAGGCATATAAATGATACTTTATAGGCCTGGCCAACCTCGAGAGTTGAGGAAGTATCGTGGACTTTACACACTATCTGTTGGCATTTAGTGCATTTAAATATCAATGCTATTATCCCTTTGTTTGCCTCTATCCTTCCAAGCAAATATTTGGATGAGAAGAGTATGGGATGTGTGAGTTCTCCTTTTTGATTTGTGGTATGGGAGTTCTCTTCATGTACAAAGTCTTATATATTTATGGACAATGGCATGATCTTTAGAGGTATCTACAACAACATTTTTGTTAGCTAGGAGCAATATTTTTGTCAGCAAACAAAATATATACTTATCTTTGCATATTCCTCATGTTAGGTTAGGAGAGGATTGTTGGAGAAGCAACCTTCCATAAGAGGGTTGTATATATTTTCAGATTTAATCAACTTTTGGCAAAGTCAAACATAGTCAACCAAGGTAAGTTTGATCAAAATGGAGATTTTTTAGTAGATTTTTTTTATTTCATATTTGTATAGTAGATGTCAAGAACTATGTGTTGATATATGATACAAAGAATTCAGATAAGTTTTTGATAGACAAAATTCAAACCCTAGTTTGTATGTCAAAGTCAAAACCAACTTGAAAAACAATTTTTTAGTTGAAAGCAATGCATTTTTAATATTTTATGATCAAAATATCAAAACAACATAAAAAATACAAAAAATAGTTAAAAGAACATGTCCCAAAAATCTAGTGAGATTTTTACTGCGATTTATGAGACTAGCTTTTTTTGAGTTTTTTTTGGAGTTTTTTTGATATGAAAAGCATAGGATTACAAATCTCTCTAAAGACAGGCTTGTTGGGCATAAGGATCATTACTTCTAGGTGGTCTAAGCCTTGAACTTGACAGAGAAGGTCTTCTTCAACCTTGGAGAAGAAAGCTTGTTTTTCATCTTGAACTAGAAGGGAAGCAATTAGGGTTTATGTTTCTTCTTCATTTACAACAAGGAACATTGACATAGAGCTTATCTATACATGGAGGAGATTAGCTTCATCTCATGGAGATTATGAAGTAATCTAGGTATGCAAAAACATGTGCATTCATATGCATAGACTTATGATTCTTTGTAACATTCATGTACTTTATATTTTGGAATATATGGCATATATGTGGAGCTTTGCTCCATCTCTCTATGGCTTTGTCTATTCTCTATCAGTCTCTATTTCATTTATATCTCTATAATAATTGTGGGCCTTGAAAAACACGTGTTTCACTCCGGTAGAGAACCAAGGTAGAGCCTAGAGGTACCCAGAAGTGTGTACTTGTTTGACCAGAGATCTATATAATGCCATAATTCCCCATATGAGCTTTGTGAGTACCTCCATGGCATGCAACCCCTGCATGAGTCTCGCTCTAGGCATTGTGTCAAAAGCTTCCTGGAAGTCCACAAAACAGTAATATATATGTCTCCCATGTGATCACCCCTCCTCAAGAATGGCTTGTAGGGTCAAGATGTGATCAAGGGGGGAGGGGGGGGGGGAAAGAGAGAGAGAGAGAGAGAGAGAGAGAGAGAGAGAGAGAGAGAGAGAGAGAGAGAGAGAGAGAGAGAGAGAGAGAGAGAGAGAGAGAGAGAGAGAGAGAGAGAGAGAGAGAGAGAGAGAGAGAGAGAGAGAAAGAAAGAAAGAAAGTGTTTTTACGTCTATTAGGAGGCCAAACTCGGGCTATGAGACCAATCGATGTACATGGGTGTATCTTCTGTCTATCAGAGAAGATAAAAGTGCTGAAAAAGAAATTGGTAAAGCTGATACATATCTCCGTGATATGCATGTGGAGATACCCATGAAAGTTGGGGGGGGGGGGGGGGTGTATGGAGTGCGATATCTATGATAGTCTATATGCAAAAGGGTAGTACAACAAGCATGAGAATGCATCTGAAACGACTAACTAGCTCCATCCTGTGCTAGTGGGCGGGTGTAAGATGTGATACATAGGTGGAGTCGGAGTCAGGGCCATCGTGATAGCTGCAGTGGGATGAGCCATCATCTGGAATCGTTTCTCCTCCATGGCGCGATGGTAACGAGCCTGAACCTCTGCAATCTTATGTCGGTGAAGTCTCGGGGCCCGATATCCTCTAGCACGGGGTCGTCTCCTAGCTCGAGAAGTCTGAGCCTGCTGAAGAGTCACCCCTCTTAGTGTGTGGGCTGAGGGGGGGAGGGCTGCAACACGTCGTGGAATAAAGAACTCAGTGAGCTCACTCTGTCCCCCTTCTGTATGGGCTGCTACAGTAGGCTGGAGTAGGGAATCTTTGTGACTCTGTATCTCTAGTAGGAATCGCCTGAGCTGTCTTTGGTCTCTAGACTAGAGTCCATGATCTCTCGGAGGGTGGGCTGCCTTGTAAATAGAGTCCCGTATTTGCCTCTGATGCCATCATATGCGCTACATGTGCATACAAAGTGCTCCTCATCCTACACCTCTACTCTGCAAACCTTGCATATCCGCTCCTCTCTGGGAATGTCTGCGGCTCTGCCCGTCTCAATCTCTAGTCTATGTGATGAGACTCTCAACTGGCCAATCACTACCCTCGAGCTATGAGGCATGTAAGTATCCATGTAACGTGGCCGCCGGATGAAACCGTCCGCTAGTATGTCTAAGATCTGGTCTCGATAGTGCGATAGTCTCGATCCCATGTGTGGTGTGTGCCATGTCTCACTAATGTAGAGCTGCCAAAGATCCTGTCTCAGCACACAACATTCCTCTCATGACGAGAGAGGTGGATGTGAGGTGAGTCTGGGTGGTACTGAAAAGGCGGCAATCTGTCCAGCCCATGACTGTCAAACCAGACTCTAACCTGAGTGTACCAAGCTCTCTCATATCCTGACTATGATATTTGTATAGATGCCTCAAAAGCTCTGTGTGTGAGTCTGTCTGTAGGGAGCTCCCTCATCCTCTGAATAAAGCAGATAGTCTGGAATAGTGCATCTACTACCAGGGGAGGGAGAGAGAGAGAGAGAGAGAGAGAGAGAGAGAGAGAGAGAGAGAGAGAGAGAGAGAGAGAGAGAGAGAGAGAGAGAGAGAGAGAGAGAGAGAGAGAGAGAGAGAGAGAGAGAGAGAGAGAGAGAGAGGAGAGAGAGAGAGAGAGAGAGAGAGAGAGAGAGAGAGAGAGAGAGAGAGGTGTCTTCATGTCTATTAGGAGGTTGAACTCGACCAATGAGGTGTATCTTCTGTCAATCGGAAAAGATTAAAGTGCTGAAAAAATTGGTAAAGCTGATATAGATCTTTGTAGTATGTAGAGATACTCATGAAAGTTTTTTGGGGGGGAGGTGTATGGAGTGCTATGTCTAGTCTTTATGCAAAAGGGTAGTACGAGAGAGAGAGAGAGAGAGAGAGAGAGAGAGAGAGAGAGAGAGAGAGAGAGAGAGAGAGAGAGAGAGAGAGAGAGAGAGAGAGAGAGAGAGGGAGAGAGAGAGTTAGTTAGTTATATTAATGTCTATTAAGGCCAAAGTTGGCCTATGAGACAAACCATATACAACGATAATGATCTAGTCAGATGAAAAAATTCAAAAGCCAAATGGAACATAACCATAAATCATAATTGAACTAAGAAAGCATGGCTCTGGCTAAGCAAAAAATGACCATGTCATATAGGGGAAGATGCAAGGAAGCAATCACAAGACCTAAAGGTAGACTATGGGGAGGGATGCGTGTAAAATGTGATACATATGTGACGGGTAAAGTATTTGGTGGAATATGGTGTCCCAAGGTATGGATGCAAGTCTCCACTTCATCTCATGCTCATGTAATGATTGGATCCTCCGAATCTCATGCTTGTAGAACCAGGGTCTCCTATATCCAAGAACACGAGGTCGTCTCCTTACACTCTGATTTGTTGGAAATCAGGTAGGTCCATAACTCTGTATATATATGTGTCATAACTCTTGTTGAGTGATTCTGATTCTCTCCTGCAAAGAGAGAGAATATGTAGGAGCATGTGTATCATACTGTGTAGATGGTAGCCTATCCATGTCAAATCCATAACTAATTAGCCAATCTCTAGTTTGGCATATCAACATGAAGTATCTCCTACTAGGGCCCAATCTCGTGATGCCTGGAAAGCCCTATATGCAATGTGCCCACTCTCCATGTCCTTCAGTCTATGTAGCAAACATACTGCCTGGAACAAAGCCTCCACCAGCATCGAGTGTACCACCAACTCCTCTAATGATGTCCTGTGGTATTGATGGCTTACTTCATAAGCCTAGAAATCAGAGTATCTGGGGTCTCTCTACCAATGTCCATATATAATCTGCTAGTCTTGGCCTCGAAATGGATGACCTGTACATCAGTGCATGTGTGACCATGTGTCAAATAGCCACCCCTTTGTGAGGGGCTCCTGAAAGTGTGCCTGGTCCATCTATGCTAATGCTGCATATCCACGGGTGACCCGATCATGAGCTGCCTAGGCCATAAAAAATGGATCCGATATGGCTGAAAAAGTCACCCCAAGATAAACATACGAACCAATGATCTCGATGTGTCCACTACTAACTGAAGTGCCAAAAATAAGAACTTTGGTTTTACCAAGGTTCACTGAAAGACCTCTCTGTGAGCAGAAATCATCTAACGCATGTAAATGACTCTATAACCACTCAGGAGACTTTGAAACCATGACCACATCATCAACATATAACAAGATGTGTATAGTGGTTCCCCCCTCCCCAACTCCACCCTGTCTTCTCATGTTGTTGGATAAAGTCTAGAAGCTCATGAATGTATATCTCAAATGAAGTAGGGGATAGTGGATACCCTTGTTTCACACCAATAGTACTTACAATGGGATCAGAGAGCTTGCCACGACCTTTGACCCTCCTAGATACCCGCTCTTACAAAGCATAGATCCCCCATAGCATGTCGTAAGTCACTCCAAGATCAAGTAGTCGTTTGAAAGGTCGCTCTCTAGGCATAGTGTTGAATGCTTTGCAAAGTCCACAAAGCAACAATATAATCTCCTCTTCCTTGCTTGCGATTGACCGATCAGACATCTCAGAGTAAAGACATGATCAATGGTGGAAAAGGCATGCTGAAAGCCAGCATGCTCTGGAGCTAGAAAACTTGCTTGCTTAGTCCAAGCGCTCAACTCCTCTTTGAGAATCACTCCATAGAGTTTGGCCAATATGGGGCCAGTCATGATAGTCCGGTATGTGCTAGGATCCATCATATCCCCAGACTTGTGAATAGGTACAATGATGTGCTCTATCCACGAGATGTGTAATAAGTGGTATGGAGACTTTCTCGCCATGTATAAGATATTTGGCTTGTAAACCAAACTGGTCTCTAGCTTTCCCACTTTGTGGTTGTGACATGTGTGATGGCTCTTCTCACCTTCTTGTGTGAAGGAAGTGGAAGTCCTTGGACAGGGGCTGAGAGGTGTCGGTATTGATGGGCTGATCTGGTATCTGATACAAACTCTCTGCATAATGATGCCATCTCATAGGATCCTGGGTGGGGTTGGACACTCTTCTCTCTCATAAATGACGCCATGCAACTTAACAATCCCTACTCATAAGCAAGTGATATATGTCCCAATATTGGTGCTTCTCCCACTCTCGCCTTTGTGTGTGTGTATCAGAGAGAGAGAGAGAGAGAGAGAGAGAGAGAGAGAGAGAGAGAGAGAGAGAGAGAGAGAGAGAGAGAGAGAGAGAGAGAGAGAGAGAGAGAGAGAGAGAGAGAGAGAGAGAGAGAGAGAGAGAGGGAGCACAGTGCAATAAATCAAGAGATTTAAAAAATAAAAATCTCAGCAAAACATTCCAAACGAAGTGAACATTTTTATTAAGTATTTCATGATATATATATATATATATATATATATATATATATATATATATATATATATATATATATATATATATATATATAGATAGATAGATAGATAGATAGATAGATAGATAGATAGATAGATAGATAGATAGATAGATAGATAGATAGATAGATAGATAGATAGATAGATAGATAGATAGATAGATAGATAGATAGATAGAGAGAGAGAGAGAGAGAGAGAGAGAGAGAGAGAGAGAGAGAGAGAGAGAGAGAGAGAGAGAGAGAGAGAGAGAGAGAGAGAGAGAGAGAGAGAGAGAGAGAGAGAGAGAGAGAGAGAGAGAGAGAGAGAGAGAGAGAGAGAGAGAGAGAGAGAGAGAGAGAAAGACTTTTTAACGTCTATTAGAGGCCAAAATCGGCCTATAAGACAAAACATATACATCGGTATGATCCAATCCACTGTGATCCCAAAAGGAAAATAAAGTGTGAGTACAAAAAAGGGGTATAAAAGGAGTGGATAATAAGTGGCATCAAGGGTGTGGGGTGCTATGGGTATGCACTCTATATGCTCAATGGGTGTGATACAAATATGATATGCATAGGGAGGGGAGGCTCGATGGTATCACAACCCTCTAAATGCCTGGAGTGGGTGTAGGATATAATGCATCAGTGGGTAAGGCATCATGGCGATCCTCAAAATGCTCTGAACGTCCAAATCGACAGGGGTGCGCTGCTGACGTCTCCATATCTCCATGTCATGGCGTGCGTGAATCGCCTGAATCTCTCTCTGGTGTGGACTGGCTCTCCGGAGTGGGGGTCTCGGTCGTCGACGCTGTGGTCTAAGCTCCTCTGCTCTGTGAATGTGACACACAACATCGAGCGGGGTCCTCGAGTGGCTGTGGGTCTGAAAAAATCTGTAATATAAGTTTGAGGGGGGGGCCAGGTGTATCTCCATCTGCTGCCGGAGAAGTGATGCACGGCGGTGCTGGAGCTCTACTAGGAAATGACCTAGAGGGCGCTGGTCCTCTGTCCTTAATAAAGCCCTGATCTCTCTGGCCCCCCCGAAGAGCTGTGGGTAGCGGTCTCTGATGTCCTCATATGCTTGGCATCTACATGTGTAGTGCTCCTTGTCCTCCACCTCCTCTCTACATATCCTGCATAATCTCTCGTCCCTCGGGGTATGTGTCTCTCGCGCAACCTCAATCTAGAGCTGGTGTGATGATACTCTGAGAGAGCTATATTAACGTCTACTAAAGGTCAAGGTTGGCCTATGAGACAAATCCATATACATCAGTGCTCGTCTCGATATCGAGAAAAATGAAAGAAATAAAGTAAACTAAAACTCAACACGAGTGTAGCGAGGTGTGACTCTGGCTAACCAGAAAATGAAAATGGCCACATAGTACAAGGAGAGTTTGATAGGGCATGGCTTTGTCTCTGCAGAGGATGACCATGAAGTACAGTCATAGTAAAAAAAATCTTGAGATTTTTATTAAATAAAAATCATAAAAATTGCTATGGGCGATTTTTATCCAAAAAATCATTTTTCATAAAAATTATTTATTTTTTTAAAGGGTTCGATAAATGTGTAGCGAAAATCAAATAGTTTTCATTCCCTATCCGTAAATGAACTCCTTGTATTGTAATACACATTTCGTACATGGTTTGCATTGAAAACAACCTGGATAACTATGAGATATCTCATCACTGCACTTGCACTTTCCTATAGTTAAAAATATTCATATTCTATAGTATGTAAGTCATTCTTATGTACTTGCATATTTAAGGATACTCGATGAACATTATAACAAGTTGATTCAATATCTATATAAGGAAGAGGATGTTTATGATGTCCATATCTAAACTAGCATTTGGAAATTTTATATTCATCAATGATTTTTAATCAAGAGCCTACGAATAAAACAATTCTCTGAGTACTTTACATATTGATGAAGAATGGCATAGATCACAATCCCTATGGATAAAAATCAACAGAAATTTCAAAACATTCTTCACTTGAATGGAATGTTTTACGTTGATGAGATAAAGGATGTAATGGGCTGGGTATACAAGGCTTTAGAGTAGATATTTTATGTGTTTTTGGCACTTAAATGTTTGTATGCGTTGAATGTTATAGTGCATACTTTAAATACAAGAAAAAATAAAAGTCTCGCTTGATAAATCAAAACCTCGGTTTTTATTTTTATTTTTTAAAACCTCTATGATCTAGACGATTTAAATCCCGATTTAAATCTACGCTTTAAATCTCTACTTTGTACTATGAGTACAATGTAGATATAGTGTGTAGTTCTCTACTAGAAGCACATATAAGGGGGGATGGATGGGCGATGCAATACATGGATTTTGGTCAGTTGAATGGATGGAGGATGTAATACATGGATTTTGGTTAGTTTATCCTTTGGAGTAGGGTATCTTAGAGTGTCGATGCAAGTCTCTGCTCCATATGCCGCTCATGTAATGACAAAATCCTCATGATCTCACCCTGGTAAAGGCAGGGTCTTTGGCACCCAGAAGCTCTAGGTTGTCGTCTAGCGCTTTGTGCCTCTGTCTCTTGGAGGGTGAGAGCTATACCACGGGGGACCCGAGGGTAGGGGGTAGGTCGTGACTCCATCCTCTCGAAGAAATGGGTGATCGTCTTCTGTCTTTCCTTGCTCTTGGATGGTCTCGGCTGTACCAACTCCTCTCATCTATGATATGCAATGGCAAGGAAACGTCCGAATCTCCATTGATCCTTTCTCCCCATACACTGCTGTAATGATCCCTTTATCTGGAAATGTACTATGAGGTCTGCATATGTCAAGCATCGGATAACAAAGTGCTCCTCGCTCTCCACCTCTGTCTTGCATGTAGGACATATGCACTCTTCCTTGGGTATCCCTCTAGCTCTGCCTCTCGATCTCCAGGTGATGTGACGACACACTAAGTTGCCCAATGAAAACTCATATATGATGTGGCATATAGGCCTGCATGTATCGAGGGGCATCTATGAACCCGTGTTGGTCCGAAATCTGCGCGGGATCAACCATCACTGGGATCGTCTCTCCTCCATGGCGCGATGGTCACGAGCGTGGATCTCTGCAACCTGGTGTCGGTGAAGTCTCGGGGCCCGATATCCTATTGCACGGGGTCGTCTCCTAGCTTGAGAAGTCTGAGCCTGCTGAAGAGTCACCCCTCTCGGTGTGTGAGCTGAGGGGGGGAGGGCTGCTGCACGTCGTGGAATAAAGAAGTCAGTGAGCTAACTCTGTCTCCCTCCTATATGGGCTGCTACAGTAGGTTGGAGTAGGGAATCTCTAGTAAGAATCGCCCGAGCTTTCGCTGGTCTCTAGAGTCCATGATCTCTCGGAGGGTGGGCTTCCCTGTAAACAGAGTCTCGTATCTACCTTTGATGTCATCATATGCTCTACATCTGCATACAAAGTGCTCCTCATCCTCCATCTCTACTTTGCATACCCTGCATATCTGCTCCTATCTGGGAATGCATGCGGCTCTGCCCGTCTCAATCTCCAGTCGGTGTGATGAGACTCTCAACTGGCCAATCGCTACCCTCGAGATATGAGGCATGTAAGTATCCATGTAGCGTGGTCGCTGGATGAAACCGTCTGGTAGTATGTCTAAGAACTGGTCTCGGTAGTGCGATAGTCTCGATCTCATGTGTGGTGTGTGCCATGTCTGACTAATGTAGAGCTGCCACAAATCCTGTCTGAGCACAACATTCCTCTCATGACGAGAGAGGTGGATGTGAGGTGAGTCTGGGTCATACTGAAAAGGCGGCAATCTGTCCATATCAAGTCCATGACTATCAAACCAGGCTCTAACTTGGGTGTACCAAGCTCTCTCATATCCTGACTCTGATATCTGTATAGATGCCTCAAAAGCTCTGTGTGTGAGTTTGTCTGTAGGGAGCTCCCTCATCCTCTGAATAAAGCAGATAGTCTGGAATAGTGCATCTACTACCATGGGTGGTTCAGCTAGCTCCGCCCTGATGATGTCATGTGGCACCGACTGTTTCCCGCGAAATAGTCGCAAGATCATATGTACCTGTGGCCTTTCGATCACACTCCACTGGGTGACTGTGAGGCGTGGGGCCCAAACTGTCGCAGCATACATCATAGCTGGTCTCTAAGAGAGAGAGAGAGAGAGAGAGAGAGAGAGAGAGAGAGAGAGAGAGAGAGAGAGAGAGAGAGAGAGAGAGAGAGAGAGAGAGAGAGAGAGAGAGAGAGAGAGAGAGAGAGAGAGAGAGAGAGAGAGAGAGAGAGAGAGAGAGGGAGGGAGGGAGGGAGGGAGGGAGGGAGGGAGGGAGAGAGAGAGAGAATGAATGAATGAATGAATGAATGAGTGAATGAATGAATGTCCAGGACAAGCTGATGGCTTCTATATGGAACTGGCCCATCAAATTATGCTGGAGTTTGCTACAGAATTTCAATGGACCATGAGAGAATTTCAAATCCATGAAAGCTTTACCAAAAGCAATCCGAAGCGAAATTCAGATGAAATCTACTCAAGAGTTTGGTATGAGCTGCTATTGCTGATGTAGCTCCGAAAACTCAATGAATTGAAAGCAAGGCCTATTTGTTTGATGGATTCGGCCATCTGTTTTTTCACAATTGCTTAATCGTGAAGTTTGTTTTGATTGATTTGGTAAAATGTGCTAGCCTCTTTTGAATTATTGCTGAGAATGAAGTTCATTTCGGATGTGTATTACTGAGATTATGCCCATTTTTAGTAGAGAAAATTAGTAAAAATCCCTGTATCTCATCTCTGATTTCCAGAAAAGCAGATACGAGATTTCTCTCGCTCTTCTCTCTATGCATGTGTGTCTATGTGTGTAGGTCAACAGTTAAGTGTCTTGTAGGTTGGGAGAAAAGAAATTGCATGCTTCAGTTGGTTTTGGCATATCACAATCAGAGAAGATTATAGTGATGTGACATGACCCATCTGGTAATAATAATCTGAAGCCTCTCTTTCTCTCTTCGCCTTTCCCTTCCTTACGCCTTCCTGTGAGTTCCTCTTTTTCACATGTGCAAAATCAGTTATCTTGTCCATGCGGAGCTATGCCCACTAATGGATCTGTGTCCATGTCACAGTGCATGCAGCATACATAAATATTCAAACATGTGTCAAGTGTGCGAGCATGCATGTATGCATGTGGGTGCATGTACACGTGCATGCACACACAGGCACATGCACTCGCACATGCATTCACATGTATATGCATACGTGCACACGCACATGCATGCGACATGCATGCCCACACATACATGCACTCGCACATGCATGCACATGTATACGCATACGTGCACACGCACATGCACGCGCGCGTGCACACACAGTGACATATAAGTACGCGCACATGCACACGCATGCACATTCACACATGAACACAGGCGCATACACATGCATGTAGCATACACGTGTACATGCCCATGCTCCCACATGTATGCATCCCTGTGGGAGCACGTGTGCCTGTGTGCACACACATTCACACATGAGCAAAGGCTTGCACACTTGCATGCAATATACGCGTGTACATGTCCATGCTTCCACATGTATGCATCCCTGTGCGAGCACATGTGTGAGAGAGAGGGAGGGAGGGAGGGAGGGAGGGATATATTAACGTCTTCCAAAGGCAAAACTTGGCCTATGAGACAAAACCATCTACATCTGTGGTCACATTGGTGTCGAAATAAAAAGAAAAGTGACCGCTACGATCAAATATGGAAGTACATCAGAAAAGGTGGAAGTGGGGGGTGACTGATAAGTAGGGGAGGTAGTAAGAATAATACAATGTAGGAGGTGTCGGGGAGCGTGGCTCTGGCTCTGCAAATAATGGCCACAAAATACAAAGGGGGTGAGTGAAAGCATATACCCTTTCATTGATTTTTTCTTTTTTTTTGGGGGGGGGGGAGGGATGGGGTGTATGTGGTACATTGACGGCAGTCGGAGTGTCCACTGTAAAGTGGCTATCGATGGAGTACACCTCTTCTCCGTCATGTGGTCGTGGGCTATCCCGATGCGTAAGATATCCTCCTGATGTGGTCATGGTCATCTATACTCAATCACACGTGGTCGGGGTGTCCTCTTTGTATTTTTGCCTGCTGAAGTCGTGTCAATCTGATGGGGGCCAACACGCTGGAAGAACTGGGTAATAGTCTGTTGGGTACTCATATTAACAATGCTCACAAAATGAAAAATCAGAGAAAGACAACGCATGTAAGTAGCCACAATGAGAAAGATTTTCCATTCCACTACAAGATATGTGTCCCAAATGGACATGCCAAATACAAGCCATAGGTTGTTCAATAATAGCTAACAAGTGTTCTTTGTGTGATACAAATAAATGATAAAATGAGCCTACTTTGCTTCCTTTTGGAATAACCATATTTCCCTTTGATATGTGAAAGGATTGAGCATAGAAAACCACCTTATAACCAAGGTCATCAAGTTGATCAACTGACATCAAACTATGTGATAACTGAGGTACATGGCATACATTATGCATGATAAATTTGGAACCATCAATGAACTGCACAATCATGTCTCCAATCCCCACAATGTCACACTTATAAGAATCACAAACTCTCACAGTATCAAGAGACTTTGTTGCATAATTAGAGAACCGTTCTCTATGTGGTGTCACATGGAAAGAAGCACCAGCATCTAGCAGCGACGTGTTGGAAAGAGAATCAGCCAGAAGAGCCTTAGTGGGCATAGTACTCTCAAGTATCAACACATCAGCATCATAAAAAATAGCATTAATTTCTTCAATCTTCATAGTCGAAGAAGATGGTGCAGGTAGTTATTTAACATGCCCATAAACATTCTGTCCTTTACCTTTAGCATTCTTTAATGCATAGCAATCTTTCTTCATGTGTCCTTTCTTGTGACAATAATGGCATTCAATATCCCTCTTCCTTGATTTACTTGTGCTCTTATTTTGTTGACCATTCTTTTCTTCATTCTTGCTCCTGCCATGTTGCTAATTCTTTCCTTGGTAAGAATCAAGAACATTATATGCATCTCCACTCTAAGTGCCAACCATAGATTTTCTATGAATCTCCTCGGTCAAGAGTGCTCCACATATATCATCATAGATAAGTTTACCACGAGGTGCAATATTCCTAATAGCAGTGTAAAATGTATCCCATGATGATGGCAAGGTGCATAATAAAAAGACTACTTTCATTTCATTATCCATGTCCATTTTCTAAGCCTGTAATTGAGAGAATATAGCATCAAACTCATTCAGATGAGTAGCAATCCTATATGTCCTTTGTGCAAAGATCATATAACTTTCTCATCAGATACACTTTATTTGATGTCATTTCTTTTTCATATGTATTGCATAACTTCTTCCAAAGCTCCTCTGCACTTTCAGATTATCTACCAGGTGCAATAGAATGGTATACCTAGCCATTTCATTCAACTCATCCCAATCACCTTCATCCATGTTAGTAGGATTCTTTGAGATTCCATTTATTGGCTTCCATTGCCTCCAGTGAATCAGCACATCTTTAATCTGATTCTTCCATAGAGAAAAGTTTGTGCCATAAAAGTTTTGGATCTCAAAATGGTCTTTGCCCTACAAGTTATAGCTCCTCCTTGAAAAACTGGCACTAGACCCAGATCCACCAGATGTGCCTGAGACCTCTGATGCCATGATGATAGAGAATTGGATAGAACGATAATGGAGCTAGAAGAGTCCAAACAACAATGAGGCTCAAAAAAGGATGACCAAGTGTCATATTTTGGGAAAAATTAATAGTCTTCTAAGAGAAATGGATTAATGATCAGTAATGACCAACCAACAGGATTTTGTGAGAATATATGTGCTAACATCAATAAGTGGATCAAGGATTAAATCGACCACAATACAGTTGACAAAACAAAAAATCTAGAAAAATTTTACCACAGTCTCCTATGCAAAAATGAGCATATGACTAGTGTGAAATGCTCATAAAACTGCAAGTACTGACATGTAAACGTGCATAGACAATCAATTACTCCACTACATATAATCAGTTAACCGAAAGAATCCAACTAGGCTTATCGAGCACATATGGCCAACTAGCATACATCTCTTATGGTGAGGTTGGGAAGTGTTCCACTTGCATCATTGAAGAGATCCCGGCATCTGGGTGTCTCCCAATTAAGAAAACCTCACCATGACCCTCTTTATCAAACGTAAAAGGGTCTATGCAAAAAAGACATAACCGCTATATCAATGACTACATGAACGTACATAAGTGGTATCCATGGAAGCATGCATAGGGTGTATGAGCTCAATATATGCAGCAAAATTGCACTAAAAAAGCTAAATTTGTAGCCCAAACACTGGCCAAAAACATGTGCAAGTGTCTGTCAACTCTATTCTTTAGGCTCGAAAACTTGCGTAGCCTTGCAGTGGGTGCTCCCACCACAACTAAAACCTCTCTCGAAACTTGTAGATTTACTAGTGTGGTTGAAGACACAGTTCCAAAGGTGAATATTTGTTGTCAGAGAAGTACAAAGAGCACTCTTGTTGATGTTCTTGAACCTGTGTAAAGAGAACTATGCGCAAAAGTACTCCAAAATGGCTCCAAGAATCACCCCAAAAATGCTTCAAAATAGGCTTTGAAAGCAAAAGAATGAAGCTTTGAGGGACCAAAATATATTCAAAGTAATGTTGACCTTAGTCTTTCCCCTTCTTCAGACACCACAAGAGAGTATCTTAACAGCAAGAGAGCTTGTTGGTTAAGTGGGCTCCGAGGTGAACAAACTAGGATGGGTGACCTCTCGGGAAGTACCAGTAACCTTTGTCTTCTTTGATTGTTTAGGTCCTCCCTCATTTGCAACCAATGGCACAAAGGGTGACTTCGGTTACTCGGATGACATGGTATGCCAACTTCTATGCCTTGGTCGTCGCCTTAATCGTAAGCCTTGGAGAAAGCCTTGGGTGGGTGGGTGGGTGGGTGTTCGCTTCCCTCGCACAAAAGAAACAAAGCTTTTGCATCAAAATGCTATGATACTAGTGAAGTATTTTGATAGCCATGTATAACAGTGGAATCTGCTTGTCAAGAGCTCCACGACAATACCCTCGAAGTAGAAAATTGAGTTCCAAACACCACACATAGTACTCCACACAGAGGGTGTAGAATACACAAAAAACACACAGTACACAGACCACGAACACATATTTCTTAGGTCATACAAATGCGATCGAACTTATAGTCTATGATTGACGAGGCCACTATATGTTTTATTAAAGAACATAAACAAAAGTGTCCAAAAGCCATTTGGCATTTCACATGGACACTAATAGTAACATTATCATATATTCATCATGAGAGCCTTTTGTTGGTGGGCTAATAGGTCCAAGAAAATCGATTCCCCATTTAGTAAATGCTTTTCTGCTCATTGTTGGTCTTAGTCGCATTTGGTCCTTTTTGAAATGATATTCATCTTCTGACATATGCCACATTTTTTCACATAAATTATTGCATCCATATGCAAAGTTGGTCACCATAATCCAACAAAGAGGATTTGCTTGCTTGTTCTCTCAAGAGAGAAATGTCCTTATGAGGGTCCTAAGTGTGCCATTTCTAAGATGTGTAAATATTCTTTTTTTTGGATACATAATCTTAAGACATTATTATTTTCTCTTTTGTAGAGTTTATTCCATATAAGAGAGTGGTGTCTTGACTCTCCTTCAAGTAACATTCTTCTAGCAAGAGAAATGACCTCTCAAAATATTCCATCATGAAGATATCTCCTATTGGCTTATTGAATCAGGTATTGTTGTCACCTAATAGAGCATTTGATGTTTAGTGGTTGGTTTATTGATGCAAATTAGCAATAACAACAATCATGAATATCTTTGGCCATGTAAGATATTCATGGCCAAACCTAATTTCCTTGATTTTTTGAAAAGCTTTAGTTTGGAAAAATCCCAAACTTCCAATGAGGGTTTGTGTGATGATATTTTTTCTCATCATCATTGACAGAAGAAGATAGGATTCCATGTTTTTCCTTCTGATGTCTCCAGTAATAATTTGTAAATATTTTGATTCTCTTAATTTTTTCTTTTCTTTGTGGAGATAGTGGTGCAATGAGCCATAGTTCAAAACCACCACGTAAGGTTTTGACTATTTAGGAGTCACTTCTAGATTAAACAAATAGGCATCTTCTAACTCATAGGAGATGTTGGAGTTTGAGGCATGCAAACCCACACAAAAAGCATAAGAGCTTGGAGCACAACACAACTCTGAATGAATTCCCAAGTGAATGTACAAAGATAAATAACCTATTAGGGTTATAGGCATATACACAAGCTAGAGAAAAAGACCTCCTAAAGAGGGAAAAAAGTGTCATGGCTCTCCTAAGTGTGTTCACACACATCACTACTGAAATATATCAACAAATCCCCCTTGTGAGGGATGCGGTAAACAAGGAGTTGGAACTCATGTAGAAGGAAGTGCCAAGCTATGTGGAAACAAATCAGTCCAAAAAAGAAATTAAGCCCAAATCTTTGTGGAAAGCTTCAAACTTCTCCCTAGGAAGAGTCTTTGAAAAAAGGTCTGCAACGTTATCCTATGTGGTCACATATGCCAAACTAATCTCTCCAGTAGAGGACATCTCCCTAACATAATGATGGTGCATCTCAATGTGCTTTGTGTGAGCATGGAACAGAGGGTTCCTCATAACTACCAATGTGATCTGACTCTCAATGAAGATGGGGGTGGAAAAAGAGTGGCCAGACAACAAATTGAATATCATACCGAGATCAAGCATCAAACAACTTGCTGATAAAAGAGAACAATGTCAAATGCATCTCCAACATCATGAAGACTCAACCATAAGCCTATTTCTATAGGAGTGGTAATAGGTTTGCATTCTTCAAGGAAAAAAGGGCTGCAATAATGTGCCAATAGTTTTTGTTTGACACAAAGCTATTCCCCCATTAACTTGCATAAATTGAATGTCCAAATAATGATGCAAATGCCCCAAATCGAACATCTCAAAAGAGGCATGCAAATCAACATTAAATTGAGCAATATGCTTCTCATTAGGATCTGTGAGCAGCCTGTCATCGACATACACAACAACGATTAGAAGTGCATCATCTACATGCTTAACATATAAGGTTCTCTTAGTTGGACTATTCTCAAAACCATGTGCAATCAAGTATCCTTAGTACATGAAAGTAATGCATGAATTGCATCTTGCACAAAAACAACATCATGGCTAACCAAAATGTGTGTTAATCTATGAACGATACAGACAATAGCCTTTACTTTTAGAACTGTATCCAACAAAAATACATTTCACTGCTTTATCATCCAATCTCCTTCGTTGTTGTTCATGTAGTAATGCATATGCTAGATGTTTAGCCATAACTAGAAATTGTTTGAAGCACATAAACACTTCAGACTTTGCTTTCAATGGATACACCCATGCATGCCTCAAAAAATCATCGATAGAAGTCATGAAGTAAAGGTAGTTCCCAAAAAAAGGTGTCTGCATATAAGCAACTCGAACTGAACCATCTTTTGGGAAGGATGAACATTGCATTTTGCCCAAAATATAGTCTTCATGGACATGTTTACAAGGTGCTTCAAGTTTGGGCATAGAGAACACCATTTTAGGTTTCTACCGGCATAACCCTTCCTTCATTAGCAAGCTATGTTAAAAATACAACCTATCACATAATTTGAAGCATCAACATGCACATGGAAGACTTTGTTCCATGGCAGTTGTGACCAAAGTGTGCTTCAATTCATTAAATGCTTTCTCACACTCTTCTATCCATTCAAATTTGGTAATCAAAGCATATAATGGTCATGCTATCACCGCATACATATGAATAAATCTCTTATAGTATCCACAATGGACCCATAAAAGCTTGAACTTCCTTCACATTCTTATGCTTTGATAGATTAATAAGAGAATTTTGTCTTCATCCGTGGATATTCATCCTTTGAGACAATGGATCCTAAAATTTTCCCTTTTCTTAACATGAAGACACACTTTTCAAGGTTCAAGGTGACTATATTTCCGAGCACAACACAATATACAATGTATTACCAAGTGAATGTACAAAGATAAGTGACCCATTAGGGCTATAGGCATATATACAAGCTGAGGGAAAAAACCTCCTCAAGAGGAAAAAAATTGCCCAAGTGGTCCTAAGTGTGTTCACAAACATCACTACCAAAATATATCAACAAATCCCCCCTGAAAGTGTTGTGATGAACAAGGAGCTAGCAATCATGTATAAGGGAGTGCCACGCTATGTGGATAGAGATCAATCCACAAAAGGAAGTAAGTCCAAAGCTTTGAAAAAGCATCAAACTTCTCCCTAGGTAGAGCCTTTGTGAAAAGGTCTAGAACATTATCCTGTGTGGGCACATACACAAAATTGATATCTATAATAGAGAACCTCTCCCTGAAATAATGATAGTGCACCTCAATGTGCTTTGTGCGAGGATTGAACACAGGTCACAACTACCAATGTTCTATGATTGTTTATGAACATGGTGGTGGTAGAAGAATGACCAACACCCAAATCAACCAAAAGGCACCTAAGCCACACACAGTCAATAGTCATTGTGAAAGTTTCCCTATACTTAGTCTCACAACTAGAGGTGGCCACAATAGGCTGCTTCTTGCTCAACTGAGAGAGGCATGCGCCACCAAGCATGAAGCACTAGTGGACATACGAGCGTCATGACAACTAGCCTAATTTGAGTTAGAAAAAGGTTTAAATCTGGTGATAATGATCCCCACTTGGGATAAAAAAAGCCAACTAGCCAAGTATCACTCAATCGAGGTGATTCCATGTGTTTTATTTTTTATATACTCTAATAGACTTGAAATAAATTTTGTGATTGTTTTCTCAATGAGTTGAGAGTGAGTTTGCAAATAGTGAAAGTGGATCTCTGTATATAAGCAGATAGCATCAACGATAGATATTATATTGAGCATAGAGTGATTTTCCATGTAGGAGTATCCAAATTGAGTATTTCAATATCATATAGATATCTAGCAGTGTCTATAAGGACTTTTGAAAGTTTCAATCAATTTTATGTTTAAATTGTGAGGTAGATGCAAAATTGTGTCAATGTCATTGTGGAAGAAAACTTTGAGGGCCTACAATCTTCCGAAGTTGCATAGGGGGGTGTTGATTCAAAGTTTTAAGGACATTTGTTAAATTAAATGGCATAACTTTAAAAGCATAGATCCCTCACTAAGTAGCAAAGTTGGTTTTATGTTGACCTTGAGGTGCGATTGCAACTTGATTGTATCCTGAAAAATATCTAAGAAACCTTGCCTTCTATGCTCTTTAAGGGGTGTTTAATATATGGGCAATGGATAATTGTCCCTGATGGTTGCATCATTGAGCTTTTGAACTATAACCATTTGGGTTCGCTCCTTGTCTAGGCTAGCTTCCTTAAGAGTTTTTTGAGATAACTCCATGAGTTTTTTACACATAGTAAGTCTCTCTTTCTTCATTTGAGAATTGGGATAACATTGATGGTGTGTTTCTACACTTGCCCTGCTTTTTTCCCAAGCTTCATAAGCTTTAGACATTGCTTTTAGGTCTTCAAGGAGAGGTTCTACAAGTACAAAATCTACCTTCTTTTTCCTAGAAATCTTCTTGGGCTCTAATGTCCTAGACTTCTCTTACGAGACTTTTGTGTTACACTTATGTGTCCCTCGAGTAGTTTTGATGTGAACCATTTCCCTATACATTTGCACTTTTTACTCTAGTGCTAGCTAGAGTTTTTTTTCTTCATGTAACCACATATACATGACATACTCATATGTGGTGGTACATAATACTTAGGGATTCAATTATAGCTCACTTCAGTCATTCTCATATTACTGATCATTATTCATCATTTATTAGTAGAGAGCTCTTTTAGCCATCACCTTTCTTTGTGCATCAATATCCTTCTTTTCTCTTATGTGTACTTCTATTTTTGCTTCCTCACACTCACACGCTAAACAATGGTATCAAAGCAATTTCAACTCCTTAACTTGTTATATTTTTTGCATTTGTCATCGCACACACTTTTCTAACAATGCAAACTGATTCCAAAGCATGGAAGTACAAAGTTCGATGGTTTGAGAAGATTTCCAATAGGTGCCCTCAGCTTTTACCCCCTTTTTTAAGCCATTCATGTAGTCAAAGCTTCCATCAAAGTTACAGATTATGAGCTTCATTTCAGCTTGCATTTCAATTTTGTTGAAGTTCATATCTTGCTACGTTTGAGTTCTTTGGTGCAATGGGAAGCAAAAATGACTTTTTTTGGCATGATTCAAGCTAAAGATAAACTTGATGGGAACAACTCTCCAATGTGGTCTTATATGATCAAGCATGAACTTGTTTCGAAGAAACTAAGGAACATAGTGGCAGATGTCGACAAGTCACCCAATGGTTTTTCTACTACGTAGCCTATTGTCATAGATTTAGGTTCTTGTTCAAGAACAATGACTATGATTTATCCACCTATGCAAGACCAACTTAGATGGATGAAAAGGATGCTCAAGCTCATGCATTTATTGATCTTTTGATGAAAATACATAATGTTCCACACATCAGTTCATGCATTACTTCAAGAAAAGCTTGGGATGCCCTTGCTTCTTTCTATGCAGTGTGTAATGAGGCATGATTTGATTACTTAAGAGAAATCAAATTGAAGATGTATTTATGGTTGAGCATGAGTCAATGGATGTATAGGCTAGATGCATCAAGGATTTAAAAGATCAATTTGCAAACATTGATGAAATCATCTTGGATGCATCACTCATTTCGACATTACTCAAAGGATCGTCAAAATCCTTTCAAAGATTTTTTGTTAAACTTCATTTGGGTGCAAAAGAAAATCCAAATATGTATACTTTTGATGATGTTGTGTCTCCTCTTTTTCAAGAAGAGAAATCAAGATTGAATAGAAGTGGTTTGCTTGAGGGGACGCAAGTACTTACTATTACACAAAGGGGTAAAGTCAAGTTTGTTTCAACTTTGGATTCATCATAACCAATGCCTCAATATTCCTCTTTCACCTCTTCCTCTCTTGATTGGTCATATGAAAAAGAAGAGGAGATGCAAGTATTGTCGAAAGGTTGGACATATCATTGATGAAAATAGAAAGCTTGCCAAGCGTAATGAAAAGATAAAAGAATATGGCATGTCTATTCTTGAAAATACATTTAATGCAACGAATAATGAAGCTAATGTTGGTCAAGATGCTTGGGCATTTGTTGTTACATGTCATTATGATCATCATCACATTCTACATGTATGATAGTGAATGAGGTTGATTTGGATTGGTTTCTTGATAGTGGTGCTTCAAAGCATATCATTTCATGAAAAAGATTTTTTGCATCTTTAATAGATGCACCCAAGCGAGGACATGTTGTATGTGCAAAAAATGCTTCTTATCCTATTATTGGAGTTAGAGAAATTCAGATTACGGTTGCAAATGGAGGTATTTTTGCTCTCAAGGATGCATCGTATCTTCCCAACATCAAGAAAAACTTGATTCCAGTTCCTACTATTGTTAGTGCAAGACTTTATGCGCACTTTGTTTTGATTTCAACAATGGTATTGTTATTGTGATATTGGGACATTATGGAATATCTTGTATCTCTTGGATACATATAAGATATTTGGCTTACACACAATTCAACAATGGTTCATGATTTCAACAATGGTGTTGTTACTATGATATTGGGGAAATTATGCAATATCTTGTATCTCTTGCATGCATCTAAGATATTTGGCTTACACATACTTCTTCTTTGGCTGAAATGGAGTTACAACATGCTTGTTTTGGTCATTTGAGCTTCATTAGTTTGCATTACTTGCATAAGAAGGATATGCTTATTGATTTTCTATTACTTGAGTCCATTGAAAAGCATGCATGTGAAGATTGTATACTTGGAAAAATGCATCGTGCTTCTTTTCTCAAAGATGATAATACACATACTACACAAAAATTATGACTTGTACATAGTGATGTATGTGGTTCGATCAAGACTCCATGTTTTGGAAAGCATGTATACTTTATTACCTTCATTGATGATGCAATATACCATACTTGGGTGTATCGTATGAAAACAAGGAATGAGCTATTCACTTTCTTTGAAATATTTTTAGTTATGGTTGAAAATTTATTTGGCAATAAGCTTCTGACTCTTTGTGTAGATTGTAGAAATGAATACATGTCACATGGATTTAATGCTTTTCTTTGTGGAAGAGGTATTGCTCATAAATGTAGAATGCCATATATAGCTCAACAAAATGGTGTCCCAAATCGCTAGAATAGAAAATTTTTTGAAATAAGCATGATGTATGGTTAGATCTTCCAAATAAGTTTTGGATTGATGTAGGCATGTGTGCAAAATATGTATTGAAACATTTTCCTACAAAAGCATTGAGTGTCATTACTTTTTATGAGACTTGGAATGCATGAAAGCCAATGGTTAGTCATATGAACATATTTGGTTGTTTGGGATATCCTCTTCTGCCATCACAACAATGTCACAAACTTAATGATAGGGAAAATAAATGTATATTGGTTGGAAATGGTAGTGAGAGTAAAGGCTATCAATTATACCATCCATTGATGAGCAAAATTATTGTGAGTCTGGATGTGGTATTAACTGAAAACTCAACTTATCATCTACTTGAAAGCAAATTCAAAAAACAATTAGTTCAAAATATGTGTTTGATACACTGATGCCTTTGTTTCAAAGTGGCTCGCTAGACTATGACCATGTAAACCATCCAAATGAGGTTCAAAGAGCTGAGAATTTTCAACCAAACATGGCTAAAAAATGTTGAAGCTTATGGAAATTGTGCAAGCTTCAATTGTGAGGTTTGCCACATACTCACCTCTCATTATTTATCTCTTCATCATTTATGTATTTCTTGTAAGCTCAAAGGAAATTAAGGTCTTGAAGATATGAACACTACACTTATAACCCTGAGGGGGAATGTTGGAAATTAAGGTGCAAGATTATGTGTTTATGGATTAGATAAAATCCAGAATGTGATTGAAGAGCTAGAGTACACAAAAAGGGTGCAACCTTATCCATATGGAGTGATTTGGAGCACTAGAAGTCACCCAAGGCTTTGGAAGGACAAGGACAATGAGCAGAAGGTAATGAGGTGATAGAAGATGTAAGCATAGGTGAAGAGACACAAGATCATTTGCATATTTCTCTTAAAATTGAAGGATTTTGGACGTGAAAATCTGTGAAGATGATAAGGAGATGGAGTAAAGGCATATTTTTATCATTATCTCATCGAAGGATATCAAAATTGCCCTAAATACTATGCGACAAGGCACATAGGTACTCCAACAACATACTTTTTTGTACATGACAACCTTGCGAAGGTCATTTTTCTCTATGTAGATATTCATTTAACACATATGATATCTTTTTAGAAAGATTATCTTTTTTAATTTTTTTGGTCCAAACATTTTTGATATATTTTTCTCCAGTAGTTATTGAGAGCAATTCTTTTGAACCTCAATTTTCTAATTAACCTGAGTTGATAGGTAGTATGTCCTTGGTAGTTGGTTTCCTAATCATTTGAACTCCAAATTGAGTGATAAATAGCTTTTTGGAAAGCTAAGAGTTTCTAATATGTGTGGAAAAAATTGCAGTGTCATTGGATATTAGAGTTGGGACTCAACTAGGTTTTAGTAATCAGGTGTCTGAGAGGATATTTTGTAAAAGAGGTTATGTAACTTTCACTATGCATATTGGAATGAAATTTCTCCACATTTGGTATCAAATGTTTGGTATTAGAGCATTGGTATTGGAGCACATGGTTACATAAAGAACATCACTTGAGAATACTTAGAGAAAGCAAAGGAAGGATTAGAGCTATGAGCCTATGATTCTACATGGAGTATGCAACACTCATGCACTATGGAGTTCAAGCTTTTGTATGTAAGAAACTATCATTAGTTTATATTACTTGAATTCATAAAATCTCTTTTCGTATTCTCTACTACATTATTGATCATTGAATCATGCTATAAGTGATATTTATCACTTGATTGAAGTCTTATGAGCAGCCTACACAAGGAGATGAAGATTCAAGAAAAGAAGCTTGGATGCGCAACTATATCTAGTTGTATATGAGCATTGTATGCATGTTTGAGATATTGCATTCAATTGAATGAAGTGCAATATTCTATTATGTACATGGCTAAATATTGAATCTTATATGTAAGATTGAGGATAACACTATATGCTTTCTACTATATATGCATTGGAGAGGCTTAAGTAGGCATGTTTGTGAAGTTTATGCTCAAGATGAATGACAATTTTGGATAGTCATGCTTAGGTTGAATGTAATTTAATCAAGAGTTGATGATTGATGTATAACATGCAATAATATATGCATATGTAGTCAAGGATATTATATATACATGCTTCATTATGTGTGGATAAGTACTATGCTTTTTTCTACAGTATATACAAGCTGAATATTTTCAAGTTTAAGTAGCCTATGAATTGGCATCAAGAAATTTGAATATATGATTTAATAATTGGTGAGTTGTATACATGATTATGTGGTTTTGTTAGCATGATATTGAGGCATTAAAGGTTTCTCATGTTCAGCCATAGATGATTTGAAAGTATATATGTTTTGATGTGGTGGAGATTGACAAAACCAAAGGCTGCTATGTATGAAGTTTGTGGATATATCTTGTTGTGGATTAAAGTCATCAAAGAAAATTTGTGAAAGAAACTATTTGTGCCCATGTTATGATAACTAAAATCATTTGATTCTTGAGTTGGGATACAAGAAGTGAATGTAATGCTCCTATTTTGACAAGCCAAAGCAAGATGGACAAAGCTTGGAGCCAAAGTGAAGGAAGGATCTCAAACTAAAAGGCTCTCAAACACATGTGCGTGAATTTGAAGTTTTTAGGACTTGGAGATTGAAGCCAAAACTGGTGTTCAAAGCAAGGATGTCGATGAGAAGGCCCTTGAAGAAGGTTTGAAGATTACAAGAAGTCAAGAGAGCTAACCTCAAACTTAAAGTGGGCTTCCAGAAGACATCAAAGGAAGGTGAAACCTAGGATTAAGCTTCCCAACAAAGGAGGAGTAGAAGGCTCCAAAGAAGGTTTGTCATAAAGTGTTGAACATTCAACAAGAACTTGAAGACATTCCCCAAGGTTGTAAGGAGCAAGAAACAAGGGACAAGATAGAACGAAGAGTCATTTGAGAGAAGTGTGACAACTTGGATAAATTTGAACAAAGTAAAGAAGTCCATTTTCAAATATAAGGGTTGAAGTAAAGAGTTGATGGAAATCCACATTGTTTATGGTGATAAGTTCCAAGCAAAGAACAAGAGAAGTTCTAATCAAAAGTTGAGGCTAGTAAGTCCACCAAAGAGAGTGGAAAGCCTAAATTAAGACCATCCTAAGAGGAAATGCAAGCCTTGTTGGGTGCAAGAAGCACCAAAGACCAAGTGAAGGTCTAGTCAATGTTGAGGCTAGTAAACCACCAAAAAGAGTGCAAAGCCTATGTAAAGGCAAGTAAGAGCATCCCAATAGGACTAGCAAGCTTTGTTAGGTGCAAGAAGCACCATTGTTGATGTTGAGGGTGATGTGAATACCACAATGTTAATGTGCTAAGCTCTGGGGAGCATTTCAGCCATTGACATTAAATTCTTGTAAGGAAAAAGGCCAACAAACAAAAGAGGAAGTATGGCTTGCATAATGTTTGTCAAGTCAATAGCATTATTTCTCTTTCATAGGTACCATAGAAGCAAAGAAAATAAATGAGGAGCTCAATGAAAAGTCTACCATTGTGAACCTCAAGGAAGCATGAAGAGAGCATCTAGATGAGCTCTTAATTGTTGATTATTTTTTTGTCTTATCTTGGAGGTGATGAAGAAAGATTGCAAGATGTGGAAGCTACAAATTCTTCACATAAAAAATAACTCATAAAAGAGTTCATGTATGATCAGCCCATTGTTGATTTTGTAGATGTACAAGTAATCATGAAGTATGAAGAAAATATTATGAATGAAGGGTGTGTTAGCTTGCAAGAATTGTAAGAGTCCCAAGAGAAAGTGCAATCAAAATAATTCTCAGATTTGCAAGAGAAGTAGTAACACTCAAAGAAAGAGTAAAGTAGCCACAAAATTTAACTTCAGAGGACTAGGATTAACCACCTCTATGAAAGGCGCATTTAGAAAGAAAAGATTATCCATGATACGTAAATGAAAGCTTGAATGCAAGTTGGAATAAAGCATGACAACCATCATCATGTGAAAGGGAGAGCAGAGAGCAACCATAGGTAAGGAAAGAGCATGCAAAGTTGATGAAAAAAGGCACAAACACCTATGAAGGAAGGCTTTCCAAAGTTAGAAGAGGAGCCAACAACTTCAAAAAACTTCAAAATGAAGAAGAATCCACTTTGTTTCTCAAACGAAAGCTTTTGGAATATGAAGATGCAAAAATTATGACCATAGACAAAGTCAAAGATGATATAAAGACAAAGGAGGATCAAAGCAAAGCATGAAAGCTTAGAAGAGATGAAGAGAAATATTTGCAAAGAGAGGACAATGAGGAAAATAGTGAAGCAACAAAGTTATATACAATCAAGGTTATCTCTTTTGATTGTATAAGTTTATATGAAGCATGGTTTATGATAGGGATTCAAGATGAACTCATGATAAGAGCCAAAGAAGCAAGAAAGAAGCTGGAAAGAAGCCAAAGAAGCTTGAAAGAAAAGAAAGAATATCAGCAATTTATCAAAGCATAAGATATGAGGGCAATAGAAGCAAAAGATGAAGATGATAAAATTTGGAGAATATAATGAAATCCCAATTGTAGCTGGAGGGGGAGTGTAGAAAATTATGGAAATTGTGTATGCTCCAATTGTGAAGCTTGACACATACTCACCTCTCATTATTTATCTCTTCACCATCTATGTATTTCCTATAAGCTCAAAGGAAAGTAAGGGCTTGAAGATATGAACACTACACTCATAACCTTGAGGGGTAGTGCTGAAAATTAAGGTGCATGTTTACGTGTTTATGGCTTGAATAAAAGCCAAAATATGATTGAAGAGCTGGAGTACACAAAAAAGGTGCAACCTTATCATATGGAGTGATTTGGAGCAACAAAATCCACCCAAGGTATTGGAAGGACAAAATACATGAAATCAAAGATCATGAGGTGAGAGAAGATGCAAGGGTAGATGAAGAGACACAAGTTCCTATGTAGATTTATCCTTAAATAGAAGGCTTTTGGGCATGAAAATTTGTGAAGATGACAAGGAGATGGTGTAAAAAAATATTCTAGCCATTTTCTCACCAAAGGATATTAGAATTGCCTTGAATAGTGTGCTACAAGGCACATAGGTATTCCAATAGCATATTCATTTCTCTCTACGTAGATATTCATTTAATGCATATGATATCTTGTTTGAAATCTTATCTCTTTTCTTTTGTTTGGTAGAGATATCTCTAATAGATTCTTCTCTAGTAATTAATGAGACCAATTCTTTTGAGCCTCAAATTTTGCTTAACCTGAGTTGACAGGTAGTCTATCTTTAGGAAGTTGTCTATCTAATAATTTGAGCTCATAATGAGGTGATCTATAGCTTATTAGAGAGATAAAAGTCTTTATTATGTGTGGATAAAATCTTAGAGTCATTGGATATCTATTTGTGATTGAATCAGGCTTTAGTAAGCAAGTGTGTGACATGATGATTTCTAGAAGAGCTTCTCTAACTTGCACTATGCATATTGGAGTGAAATTTCTCAAAAAATCTCTCCAACCAAAGATTAATGCAAATCTCCAACCAACATTGGCTGAAAATTCCCAAAATTTATAGAGAAACATAGCTAAAAAATTATAGGCAAAGATGGTTGAAATTTTGTAGCCAAAATTGACTGAAAATTAGCATGATATCCAGACCACTTTTGATGTACACTTTGACGATGTATTACATGAAGAACATGTGTCTATGATGGATGCACAATATTTGCCAAAGTTGCTATAAAAGACATTGCAAGATAGCAAATTGTGTGCTTCTTTACTTCGTAGAACAAGATCAAGCTATTGACATGCATCAAGTGATTGTGGATGTATCTCTTGTTGCAACTACATGTAATGAAGAGCTATTAACTTTTAAAGATGCATGTGATGATTTGAATTGGATGAGAGCAATGCAATTGGAGCTGGAGTATACTCATAAAAATTCTACTTGGGAGTTTTGTGAATTTCCAAAAGATAAGAATGCCATTGGTACTAAGTGACTTTCATCAATACACCTCACTATTTTTATGAGAGACTTGTTCTTTCTTTCAGCAACTCAATTTGTTGAGGTGCATATGGCAATGTACACTAATGTCTTATCCCAAACTTAGCCAAAAATGCATTGAAATAAGAAGACATGTATCCCCCACCTCAATGAGATTGCTTTAATATGCTAATAAATTTTAAGCCATAACTAGGAACTATTTAAAGCACGTAGACACTTTGGACTTTGCTTCAATGTATACTCGCGTGCATGCCCAAAAAATTTGTCAATGAAAGTGATGAAATATAGGTAATTCCCAAATGAAGGTGTCTGGATAGGACCATAGACCTCATTATGAACAATCTGCAATTTATGTGCAACTCTAATTGAACCATATTTTGGGAAGGAGGGATGTTGCATTTCTATAGCCTTCACAAACATGTTTAGAAGGTGCTTCAACTTTGGGCAGAGAGTTCTATAGCTGAAACAAACTAGCAAAATTCAAATGACCAAAGCATGCATACCAAGTCTTTGCATCTAATATAGCCTACAAATAATGAACTGCACATGTTAAATCATTCACAAATGTTGCATAATCTATGAGCTTATATACGCCCATGACATAAAATGATAGACATAATAATAACATTACCTTCAAAAGATCATGAATTGTACATCTTTCATCAACAAATTTGACAACCAAAGCAACCTTGGCTAGTGTTGAAATTGATAACAAATTTTTCTTGAGCCATGGCACAAGGATTTGTTATCACATGCAACAAATCCTCATAGGGGAAGGCTCAAATGAAGTGAAGAAATTGCAATGTGGGGTAATCTGGTTGGTTGCACAACCATCAAAATAACACTATTTTAGGTGTAGAGGCCTCTACAACAACCATTCCAAACTCCTTCTTCTTTGCCTCCTTTGTAATCAGCCTTAGACAACTTTTTATGACATGATCACTTACCTTACAAAACTTTCAAAATTGTTTCTATGTTATTGTTTTCTTGTCATCTTTTTCTTGCTTCTTTGATTGTGCAACATTAGAAATTTTTGTCTTACTAGTAGATGAGCCCCATTCACCTTTGCCCTTCCAAATAACTAAGAAAGCTTGATCTACAACAAACATAATTGACTTGTTCTACTTGGATTGATCTTCCTGCAATAAAATAGAGATTAACTCCTCAAATGTTAAGGCATTTGGATTACCTTTCATTATCAATTGAAGAGTAGAAGAAAAACTCTATTATGAATCTTGAAGACCATTAAGAATAGTGTGCACAAGTGAACCATCCCGCAAGATTTCATCAATAGAAATCAACTGCTCCTTTAAATCTTTGATCTTTGTCAAAAAACTTTCCATTGAATCTCCTTCATTCATATGCTCACTCTCCAACTATTTTCAGAGGTAACCAACATGGGTCTCATTTCTTCCTTGGTATAATGTTGTAAGAGCATCCACAAACATACTTTGTTGTCTTGCATGAGGGAAAGTGAGGAATAATGGAATGTTTGATAGACAAAGCTATCAATGCATGTGCATGTGCATCCCAACAAAGTTGCTCTATAGTAGGTTCAATAGAAATCGCAACATGACCAGGAAATTGAAGATCATCATCTTCAGCACCATCTATACCATCTTTAATCACAGTATTTGTAGGTGTAGTAGGAAGTTTTCCAACACCCTAGACAATAATCAACAAGCCTTTTCCTACCAATACATGAGGCATCAAGTATGCCCACAATGGGTAATTAGTACCATCCAACTTATCCTCAACAACCACCATATGGAATACATCATTGCTTTCAGCCATGGCCACTGATTAAACCTTGATGCAAAAAAAATTCTTTATCTTAAAAAGTTGAATAGAAACACACTATTGAGCTCTGTTAAACCTGTAGTAGATTTTGTGGCACTTGTATTGGAAAATTGAATGTTGTATTTATGTTTGGCACAAAAGGAAAAAATTATCTGCATAATCACTACGATAATGTGTTATGAAGCCAAGACTAGCTCCAATTAAAAATTTGACTAAATTGAAGTGATTTTGAACCCCTAATTTCCATGAATATGCTCATTAATTTCATGCGATTTTGAGACCATGACTAGAGGGTGTTGATTCACCCTAGAGAAAGTGATGACCTACTCTGATACCAATTGCTGGAGATCAAGGTTGACAAAAGCACACAAACAACATAAAGAAGAAGAAGAAACGTGGAGCACAACACAATACTGAATGTATTACCAAGCCAATGTACAAAGCTAAGTGACTCGTTAGGGTTAAAGGCATATATACAAGATGGGGGGAATAAAACCTCCTAAAGAGGGAAAATTGTGCCCCTATGGTACAAATGTGTTCACAACACATCACTACCAAAATATATCAATAGAGCAATGATCAAGACAATCTTCAGCCCTATACCCCTCTTAATTTTCAAGTATTTTTGGAGCTACAGTCATGAAATCCCTTCTACATAACATAAAGTATCCCTATATCAGCCTCCAATGCATCACATCTTCAAGACCTCAATTATTCATGTCACACTCAATTTTTAAGATGTCTCCATAGGTCAAGGAAAGCTCTAGTTAGGTCTCAATCAATTGCCTAGAGTTTCCTATTGTGAAATAATGCCCTCAAGTACTTGTCTACTTATTCATGGGTTAGAATGTTGTGACCAGGGAAAAACTCTCATAAGCAAGTCTACCTTCCATATCCACACTCCTACTTCTCAATGACTCAAACTTTAATACTTCTTCTTGCATATTCACCATAGCTAAGATTTGTGTGGCCATGCAACCTTCTTGGGAATCAGGATCTTCAAATTTCCTCTACATGCTTTAACCAAGATGGTCTAGGTGCTTCAAATGTGTCTTGCCCCTCCTCTATAACACAACCTCTTGGCATTGATAAAGGCTCATACTCTTCTTCAAAAGTCTGTTTGATTGGAATCTGGTCGGCTTCAAGTACCTCTGATGTGGAAGCTTTTTTTGTAACTCCAGTATCTGATTTTGGAGAGTGGCATTGTCAACTGATTGTGAAGTAGCTATGGTGGGTTCAAGGGTTGAGGTAAGTGGTGTGGGAGATTTTTTTTGTTGTTGTTGCTTGGTTGGCTTGCTTCCTCAGTTAGCTTTCATGTGTTTCCAACAAGGTTACATAGTCCTCTAAGATGATGCAAATACTTTCAAGAGGAATAGCCTGTATTTAGAGGGGCTGATAAGCATGCCTGGCATATTTCAATGGCTTCTTTTAAGTTCTCCTAATTTTGTTATTGGATTCTTTGGTTTTCCTCCTTCGCAACAACTAGATGCCATATTACATGTGAGCTTAGCATTGCACTCCATTTGTGTTCATAGATGTCCTTTCATATCCTTGAATGCTTCTTCGTCCATGTTCCGTACTTTTGACTCTAGTTGGTTATGTAATATTTGTAATGTGGCATACTGACCTTGCAAGAAAGTGTTTTTGGCTACCACTTCAGAAACCCTCGCGTAAAGATGAGAAGATTGATCTTGAAGTGTTGTGTTCCTTTGTGCCAATAGATTGTAATCTTATCCTAATTTATGGGCACAACTTATCATTATTGCTAACATTGAGTCAACTATTGAAGTATGTATAATGGATGTAGTTTGGCTTCTCTAAGATGTAGGGGAATGGGAAGGGGAATGGGAAGGGGAATGGGATAGTTGTATGTAGTGACGGATGATGATGTGAGTGGAGATGATGTTGGTGGAGGGGGGAATCAGGTATCGTGGAATTGTGAGGGGTGGAGGAGGTGTAGTGAGTGTTGGTGAGATGTCCACTGGGTCAGACGTGCTTGTGTGAGTGATGTCTACTGCAAATTGGGGATAATGGGTGTGATGCTTGATAAAAAATTTGAATATGAGAAACGATCAGGTGGTAAATATCATGGACCTATTTGCACATATGAAGCTTCCATGAAATCCCAAAATGAAGGGCATGTTGATTGCAGTTGGGACATAAAGGAAAGAGGAGTGGAGTATGGCATAGGGAAGAAGTATGGTTGGGTGTGTGGAAATGGGGCTAAGGTTGGTTGTGCAATGAAAAAAGAGATGGTGATGAGAGGAACAAGGATGGTTTCAAATAAGGACTGGGAGGGTTCAAATGTGGTGCTAGTGTACAATAAGTTGTCATGCAAAGAGAAAAGTTGGGTACTGGAAATGTGGCTATGAAATACAAAACTATGTTTGACTATCAAAGTGGTCATAAGTTTGATGGTGATTTGTACATTGGTGTTAGGGATGGAGGTGTTTTGCTATACTTTGGTTGTGTTTAGTTGAGGGAGATCATTTGTTCTGGGGGGTGAGTTAGGGAGTGTTTGAAAAAATAAATTCATCTGTTTAACTAACAATTTCGATAGTTATTATATGCACAGAAGTGGAAGTAAATGTGGTGGTGACATGGAGAGTGGTGGATGTAGCTATGGTAGTGACATGAGTAGATGTTGCAGTAGAGGCTAGTGGTATCTATATGTTATTCCCCTCATTGCATTGTGTGGACATGTTGCTCATCATATTATACACTTGGTTTCTTTACGATGTGATCAATTTCTTCAATTACAACTATAGCTTTAGATAGAGCCCATAGAGACTCTATAAGCTATTGATCAACTTCCTCTGCCTCTAAGAATTTTTCCATGATCACCCGACTTCTTTGCTTGGAGAGGTGACTATGGGCCTAAACACTTTTCATAGTCTTTTGTAAATTTTTGATGGTTGCAGTGTATGCATGCTCTCCTTCTTATTCTTATTCTTCATTTTCTTGTCGTTCCTGTTCCTATGATCTTGTTGATTGTTGTTCCTCTTCCTAGTGGACATGACATTCCTCTGTAGTGCATTGTTGTTCTTCACTCCTTCCTATTTTTTGTTCTACATTATACTCTGTCTCTTATTTGGATTCCTTGTCTATCAATGGGACATCCTAGAGAATGTATTCAAAGTCAAATGTGCCCAAGTCATCTAAGCCTTTTATTACTAGGAATTCGAAATTTGTTGGAATGGCTAGAGCCAACGGATGTGCTATGGATGCTCCTTTAGTGCTTGGCTTGGGGAGATAGATAATGAATGGAGGAACAATTGTTTCCCTAGTGGGTGAGATGTCCAGAGTCATAACCACACCTTTGGGTTGGATACGGGGGATTGTGCCTCTCATCCTTTTAGGTTGGAGTGTTGACGCCTTCCTACTCTTGAATAACTATAGTTATGTTCTTGTAAGGGCTTGCTCGATATGTACATCATATGTCAAGCATCTATAAATGATGTGAGTGATTGTGCAGCATCTGTTGAGCACAAGCTTGCATGGACACCTTGCATTTGCAGCGTAGAATTGGTCAATGATCCAATGCAACAGATTGATGGTGAGTCCAATTGATTATGCCAAGTATAAGTTGAACCATATCTTCTAGTGTGGCTGCATGAATCTATACTGACTAGGAACGGTGAAGTGTTGCATGCATATCCAAAGTGGCACTGAGAAGTTTGGAGTGATAATTTTCCATCTGGGTAAGTTTCACCAGAATTCCTCTCCTATTCGCAGCGGAAAGTGTAGAAGACCTTCTCAGGATCAAGACTTTTGCCAACAGTTGAACCTTCAAATGAAAACTGGTACCAATTGAAAAAAGCAATGAACTTGAAGCTTTGTTCACTCAAGCTAGACACTTATAGATTTCAAATGAGCTATCAAATACTGAATTTGGAGTAGTTTTGGGTTGGCAACTCTTTGCCTCAAAACAGGCTACCTATCCACTCAGTTAAGCTGAAAACTAGACTTCACTAAAAACTGAATAACTCATAGACCATAAATAACTCACTAGAATGAAATGACTCAAACCAAATGAACTAGCTACAAGGGGACTTCCATGCCTTCTTCCTCTATTCTTGAGTGTCCTCCCTTGGTTCTTTTGTAGTCAAATGACCATGAGCTCTCATGATGAGTTTGAGAGGTCTTCTCCATAACTTCTCCACTACTTTGGATAGCCACTCCTCTTACAGTTCAGTTTTTGGATTTGATTCTCTTTTGGCCTCCACTACTTGCTGAAGTAAATGTTTCCATTTTTCATTTTTGTATTTTCCTTCTACTTGAAGAAAATCCTTTTTGCAAAAATATATATGACCTTACTTCTTTATTTTTAACACTCCCCCTCAAGCTCACATGTGAGCTTGCACCTTCAGCCATATCCTGCAAGTTGATTTCATCCTTGAACCTCTTTATCTTAGAAGCATCTAAGGACTTTGTAAACATGTCTGCAACCTGGTCATTAGTTCCAATGAACTTTATATCCACATCCTTGCTCAAAACTTTTTCTCAAACATAATGATAATGCACTTCTATGTGCTTACTTCGTGCATGAAACATTGGATTGTCAAGTGAATGCTTGAAATGTTGTCACCATAAATTGGAATGGTCTCTACCTGCACATCAAGATCAGCCAAGAGCTTCTTAATCCACATAGCTTCACAAGCTGCAAAGGCTACTCCTCTATATTCAACTTCTGTAGATGATAGTGAAGTAGTAGGTTGCTTCTTCGAGCTCCATCTGATCACTGAAGCCCTTTACGTACAATTCTTCATCATATCTATAAAACAAGACATGATTGACTGTGTGCTTCACATATCTTAGCACTCATTTGGCTGAATTTAAATGTTCGCTTGTTGGAGCTTGCATAAATTGAAAAAGAACTCCAACAATATAACACAAATCTGGTCTTGTGATCGTAGCATAGATCAATGAACCTATAATACTCCTGTATGTAGTTACATCATGTAACTTCTCTACATCATTTGAGCATAGCTTCACATTTGTGTCCATAGGTTGAGTGAGTGGTTTGCATTCACTCATTCCAAACCTAAAAAGAACATCCAACAGGTACTTTTTTTGCATCAAGTAAATGCCATCTTTCCCATAGACTATCTCAATGCCTAAAAAGTATCTCAACTCACCAAGATCTGAAATTTTAAACTCCTTACCAAGTTTTCTTTTTATCTCTTGTATTCCTGCAACATTACTTCCTGTTATGATGAGATCATCAACATATATGAAAATATATACCTGCTTGCCTTCTTCTTTATTTATGTAGAGAGAGGGATCTGCATTACTTGGACTATACCCACATCTTGTGAGGTACTCGACCAATCTTTGATTCCAAGCACGTGGTGCTTGCTTCAGCCCATACAAAGCTTTCTTCAATCTACAAACAAAATATATATGCTTTCTATCTTCAAATCCAATCGATTGACTCATGTATACCTCTTCTTGAAGTTCACCATTGAGAAAAGCATTTTTTATGTCAAGTTGGTATAATGGCCATCTCCTTGTTGCACTCACTGCAATCAAGGTTCTAATTGTTCCCATCTTTGCAACCGGGTTGAAAGTCTCTTCATAGTCGATGCCCTGAGTTTGCTTGAATCCTTTTGCCACTAGTCTAGCTTTATGCCTATCTAGAGAACCATCAGCATTTCTCTTTATTTTAAGCGCCCAATTATTTGGAACAATCTTCATACCTTCAGCCTTTGGAACTAGCTCCCATGTGTGATTGTCCTTGAGAGCTTTTATCTCTTCTTGCACAGCTTCTTGCCATTCTTTTCTGTAGATACTTCTTCATATGCATCCGGTTCTTTGTCCTTGACCACCTGTGTCATATATGCAAAATGCTTTGCAATAAAACTATCATAGCTTAGCCTTTGAATTGGATACCTTGCTCTCGAAGACCTGCTTTCATTTCCTTTTGAATATTGCTTCTTCAACCGATTCAGCTTTACCTTTGGTGTAATCACCTCTTCATACTCTTCTTCACTTGCATTTGAATCACTATTTTGGGCAGCACTTTCAACTTCAAATCTTTCATAACCTGATGTTGGTGATGAGGAATGACTCCTTAGTCTCCCCTTCCATGTTGAGCTTTCTCCAAGTGATGTAGGGATGCTCTCAACCGTTTTCTTTCACTTCTGTTGTTTTGCATAATATTTCTGCCATCCAAATCCATTCCTTTCAAGAAATGTTTTCCACTTATGCATCTGATTTGTATTTCTCACGTGTGTGGCATGATTTCAATAATGGGGCACCTTTATCTAATGAACATTATACATTTCATCATGGTTTACTTTATTTTCAACATAGATTTTGTCATCAAAGAAATGCATGAACCATCTTACATGGGTCATAGAGGCACACAGAGCACCATTTCTGCTTGCAAAGATTTCATCTTTTGGCCACACATGGAAAAAGATATTGCACATTATGTTTCTCAATGCATTATATGTCAGTGTGTAAAACATCATCATGGTAAACCTTTTGGATTATTAACGCCACTTCCCATTCCAAATGAACCATGGGAACAAATCTCTATGGATTTTATCATAGGTCTTCCTATTAATCACATAACGATATGATTTGGACAATAGTTGATAGGTTTAGTAAATATGCATGTTTCATTCCTTGTAGAAAAACATTGTCTGCACCTTAGGCTGCAAAATTATTCATCAAATGCATTTTCTCACATCATGGATTTCCTAAAGTAATGTTCTCTGATCGTGATGTTCATTTCTACAATCATTTTTGGGTTGCCTTATTTGAACATTTTGGTTCTAAAATAGATTTTAGCTTTGCATTTCATCTCGAAAGTAATGGACAAAGTGAGGCAATAAACAATACTATTCTTGATTTATTGCATTGTTATTCATTAGATAGTCCCACTAACTGGGATGAGAAGTTACCATTGTTTCAATTTTCTTACAATAACACACCACACACCACTACTAGATGTGCATCAAAAAAAAAAGCTTCCCACTCCCATATCACTCACCCAAACTGAAATTGTGTATGGTAAAAAGCTTCCCACTCCCATATCACTCACCCAAACTGATATTCCAATGGCTGATTCTATTGCTCAAGATCACATTTCTATACTTCATGATGTTCACGAGCACATTAGGAAAAGTCAAGAACGTTATACACATAATATCAATACAAAAAGATTATCCAAGGAATTCAAGGAAAATGATCTTGTATGGTTACGTATTATCAAGAGACATCTGGAAATATTTTGCAGCATTCTAAACTTAAACTTGCACCACGATATTATGGACCATTTCACATTATACAAATTCATTCAGATTAGATATATCATCTCATTGGAATATACATAAATCTTTTCATATTAGTTTACTTAAACCATTTAAAGGAAGTTTACCACTCACTCCACTTCTTGATGACCATCCTTTAATTGAAGAACAATATGAAATATTAGTTCTTGAGAAAATAATTGATCATGATATCACTACTACACACACAAGTACTCAGAATCATAGATATTTAGTTAAGTACAAAAATCACTCTATTAAAGAATGTCAATGGATACATAAAACACAATTAACACCCCATTATGATCACTTAATTTCTGCATATCATACACATACACATTAGTGTAACTCCTCCATGAACATTTCCATGCATGTGTTTTTACATGGAACATGCTTATTTTTGTTCAGTTATGGAACATGTGATTGGCCATCCATGTTTATTTTTATTTTATCAACGAAGGTCAGTTGCTTTTTCAACTGAGATCAGTTGATTTTTCAACCGAGGGGCATGTTATGAATTATGGAGTGTGTTGAACAAGGAATTGTTGGAGTGTTAATTTATTAATATATTAATGTGCTTTGATGTTTTTGATATAGCAGTTGAAGGTTCGTGAGGGTGTGAAAGGCGTTAAAGGACGAACATCAATAATCGGATTTATATTTTATATAGTTTGTAAATAAACCCACGTAGAGGGTTCAATTTTTATAAATAGTTAGTAAAATTAGTGGTTAGGATACGGATCGCTGTAGACCGCGATTTCTATTATTAAAAGCAAAGGCTCTCTACAAAAAAGACCAACTTTTACTTTCACGCATGCTTTTTAAAGCCGCTCTCATGTAACCACTATTTTCAACATAATAAAAAAATCCTATAAATAGATCCACTCTGTGGACTGTTGAAATAGAGTGCATGGGAGGAGATTGCACCCAATACTGCATTTTGTCTCATCTCTTGGCGTATCTATTTTTTTTGTGTTTTTCAGCATTCATAACCTCTATATGCACTTGAATTAAGATCCTAATAACAGCCACAACATATCATAGTACAGAGACAACATAATTTAGTCTTCCAAGACCAAACCCAAAGAGGAGTAGTGACCGAAGTACTTTGGCGAAGTCCATCTCTAGTGCCCGAGAGATATCCCACATGAAATTGAAACTTCACTTGAGCCCACATCGAAGTTCCCCTGAGCTTCGATGTGGGCTCAAGTAAAGTCACTATACTTTTTCAATACTAGATCCTATGCATAGCTTTTACCATCTCGATCAACTCTTGACCTCATTTGACTGTAGTGTTAAGTGCACGATTATAGTCAAGTACTTGGACTCAAGAGGAGTCACAGAAAGTCTTATTGCTAGTGTTGCTTCATGAGGGTGTGACATTGAACCTATCTAACCATCCCATTGCCTCTCTTCCATTATTGCATACATGATAAGGCCAACTAGAAGGAAAACTTAAAAAAGAGTGTAACCAATACTAAATTGTCAAAAGCATAGATTATATAGAGGAATAAGATAACATATATTTTTGTAATGGATTTTTGTTATGGAGTACAAAATGCATTCAATAATCTCACGGTGACACTACAAGGAATACGGGTGCATAGCGACGGTTAAGGCGACACAATTTCATCACTATAAAATTGCAAAATGCATTGCAAGAAGCATTGAGCACGGACCGTCGATTAAACGACGAGTCAAACGATGTTTTTTTTCGATGTGTGGCACGACGGGGTGTGCGATGCTCGCATAGATCGTCACCAATTCCAGTGCTTTTTAGCATGCGTTACCATCACTTACACGACGGTCCGTTGATGGAAACAAATTAAAATGTTGGAGGCTCTTCGATCGGCATGTTCATGCATCTGATCGAAGAGCTCTCCAACATTCGCAATTGTGCTGCACATATGAGCTGAAACAAGTATATGCACAATTGTTGTTTTGCCTAAGCTCTATCTTATTGTCTCTCTCTGTCTCTATTTCTCTCTTTCTACGTCTTTCTCTCTTTGAATTCTCTCTCTCTCTCTCTCTCTTTATTGCAGGTTATTCAAGAAGCTAAACAAGCAAAAAGTATGGCTAACTATTGTAAGTACAATTTCCATTCTTTGTATATCATTTGAATTGTGTTATTTTCGTTAGATAGCATACTCACACTTATTGATATGCACATATACACTTATACATGATGAAGATGCATGTTCACACATATACACATGCACATACACACACATATATACACAAAGATACATGTGCACATACACTTACACATACACACACATACACATGCATATGCACAAACATTTCTACAACCACATAAAAAGACTTACATGCATGCATTATTGCATATATATATACACATACACACATTAACATATACTTAAATACATGTATATGCACATCCACATGCATGCACATTCACATGCATGCACATGGATGCAAATGGAAATGCATCCACACGCACATGCATCTTTCATACATAGACACATGCATATACATACATTTGTATATGTTTATACACATAAACATACATATGCACATATGTATATATACACACACATACACATATATGTGCACATACATACACACACATATACACATGCACACACACATGCACATACATACATATACACATATACATGCACATACACACATATACACATACAATTACACATATACATGCACATACATATACACACACATACACATGCACATGCCCATACTCATATACACACATATACACTTACACATGCCCATGCACATACATACATATACACACACATACACATGCACATACATACATATACACACACATACATATACACTTACGTACACACATGTGAATGAATTATATAATTAAAGTACTAAAACACATGCTTAATATAAAAAATAATAACAATAAATAGAACAAAACTTTTCATTACTGAATACCATACACACAATTCAAAACATAACTAAAATAAAAAATATGTAGATAATATATATATATATATATATATATATATATATATATATATATATATCAATGTAAATACATATAATCCAATGTCATAATCAAGAATCCTAATCGTCATCATCATGATCATCATCATCATCAGCATCATCATGATCATCATGATCATCATGATCATCCTGATCATCCTCATCTTCATCATCATGATCACCTTGTGACGATCAAGATCGTCCCTCCTGTGTCTGTCTCTCCACCTCATCCATATCTGCCTCTCCATAATACTCTAGTATTACATATAACAAACATAAATAAGTAAAACAATTAAATCATTCATAAAAATAAAATAATTATATAAAATTTAATAATACTCACAAAGGCGTCTGGATGATCTCCCATATACTCGCTCAAATGCCGATATCCAAAATGTGCAGCATACTCGATCTCGTATTTCATAGGATATCGGCCATAATCCTTTCGCTGCATTGAAACAAATAAAAAAGATTAGTTTCTTGCATTTTAACTAAAATAAAAAATATACTCACAATAACACATATACTTACAAATGTAGCTACAAAACCATGATGGCCCATTTGGCCTAGGTGCGATGTGTGGCCCGACTCAACTCTCTTCTTTGCAGCAGCTTGTTTATTTAAGAAAAAAGAAATACATAAATTAAATGTAAAAAATTACTAAAATATATAAAATTATAAATATGACCTATTGATTTGTATACCTTCTACTGAGGAAATGACTCTTGAAGACGTAGCTGTCTACAAAAAAATTGCCACGTCTCAGGTGGTATGTCAAGTCGGCTCTTTTTTTTTCCACCATACAATATCTCCTATTAATTTAATCTCAAACAGAAAAAAAATCAGAATACATACACATATATACACACACATACACATATACATGCAAACATATACGCATACATATATGCATACATATACACATATACATACATATAACATAAACACACATATACATATCCACATATATACGTACACACACATGCATGCATATACACTCATTCATACAAAATACATGCATTTATCCCACAATAATGTGTATTTGTGTATATGTGAATATGTGTATACATGTAAATGTTATATGTGAATATGTGTGTATGTGTAAATATGTATATGTGAATGTTTCTGTATGTAAATAATCATATTATTAATATCAAATACCATTATTTGTAGATTTTGATCAATCAGATGGAACTCCACCACCGTCTCCTCATCGTGCAACGAATATATCCCATAAGTATATCAAACATTTAATTTTAAATATATTTGATGGATACATAACTTATATATTTTTTTGCTTCTTATTATAATCAGATTTTGATCAATCAGAGAGCACTCCACCACCTCCTACCCATGCAACAACTTCACATGTGTCCTCCGATAGGAATTATGATGAATTTTACTATCAAGAGCATATTATATGTTGGTGTAACTTTTGTTATGGTACGTATCGAAGACCACGATTGGAATGTATTGAACATGAGGTAGAGTATGGTACTTTTGAGCGTGCACCATCACCTGGTCAACGTGATAATGCTTGGGTATGTATTTTTTATATAAATTAATGTCATTATTTTATTTAAAAACCATATACAAAATCAAATTATTGTTGATATACAGAAATACTTGCTCGATGATGATGATAATAATTTTTCCCATAATGTTAATATACCTCGTACACATCATGGACTTGTTGTTCAACAATTACAAGCAGAGATTTCTAGAAATCATCTACCGCCTGGTTTAGAGACTGAAACGGCTGCAGATTATCCATTGCCAACTCGTGATCGTTCTCTAGTACAAACATATGATAGAATAAGATATGGAGGATGGAATAGAGGACCACTTCCTTTAGATGGAGATGCTTTCAACTTTTGGGGTAATTGCTATATGATTGCTCCATCCACTATTACTAATGTTGGTCGTGGTCTCTTTATTGTAGAGGATTTGTATGTGCCTCCAAACTCTGAAGTAACTCTTATGTCATTTTGTGGTCCTATATATGGATGGGGAGATCGGCATCGACTTTTACATTATGTTCAAAGCATGAGTTTTTATGGAATATGCTTGAATGCAGCATCTCTTACTAGTAGAAGGATTTTACATGTAGAAAATGAAAGATTATATATTGATGGAAGATCTTACACGCATGGAAATATAGCAGATTTAATAAATAGTAGTCGATGGTTATAATAGTTCAAGGACTAATTGCAAATCTGAGGAGCGTATTCAAAAGAAGATAAAGTACAAGATTTGTGCGACAATGATGAAGATGATGGCATGGTAGATTTTATTGAGGATTGGTATCAAAATGACAGTGAGAGCATTGATATTTCTAAAAATGAGAAATATCTTCGAGAGGAATGTCTAAAGCATGTATATGAAGGAAGTCGTTTGACACAACTAAGTGCGAGCTTACTTATTCTCAATCTTCTAAATCGTGTTGGATGGAGTAATGTATCTATTTCGACACTATTAAGGTATAATTTTCAATTTTCTATATATATATATATATCTATATATATATATATATATATATATATATATATATATATATATATATATATATATATATATATATATATATATATATACACGCATATATAAACATACACATAATATACATGAATGTATACACACATATAAACATACACACACATATACACACATACACATGTTATGAGAGTAAGGTCAAATTATACATACCTCTATCGAATGAAGATGTTTTGTCCATCTAGCCTTTAGAATTGTCCACCCAACCTTTAGATTCTTCTTGACACATATGTTTCTCCTATTTTAGTTGACCTAATACCTGTGCTGCTAACTCTTTTGCATACAAATATTAAGTATCAATTAGCTACTCAGGTATTATTTCATCTGTAAAATGCGAGGAGCAAATTTATCTCGAAGATTTTGAAGGATGGAAAAATAATTTTAAAGGATGGGCGGAGAAAAAGTGTCCATTCAATGCAGGTTTTTATTCTTACATTAGCTAAGGTAAGATCAAGAACTTGCATTGAATGGACACTTTTTGTCCACCCATCCTTTAAAACTATTCATGCATCTTTCAAAATATTCGCGATAAATTTGATCCTCCCATTTTACAGATGACTTAATACCTTCATAGCTAACTGATACTTAATATTTGTAAACAGCTTAGCAAGATAGGTAATATATTTACTATAAAATGGGAAATCACCAGATGATTCAATGGTCTAGATATGAAAATCTGCAAACCACACAATATAAAAAAAAACAATTAAAAATGAAATCAAATATACATAGCTACACATGCATACATACATACATATACATACATACATACACATTCATACATATATACACATACATACATACATACATACACATGTATACACACATACTATTATGAATTATGGAATATGTTGAACAAGTAATTGTTGGAGTGTTAAATTATTAATGTATTAATGTGTTTTTGATGTTTTTGTTATAGCAGCTGAAGGTTCGTGAGGAGCGTGCAAGGCGTGAAAGGGTAGATATCAATAATCTGAATAATTATTATGCGTAGAAGGTTCTATTGTTAGAAACAATTAGAAAAGTAATGGTTAGAATAAGGGTCGTTGTAGACCGCAGTTTCTGTTATTGAAAGCGATGGATTTCTGTAAACGTTACCAACTTTTAGTTTCACGCTTGCTTTTCGAAGCCGCTCTCATGTAACCACTCTTTTCGACATAATCAAAAGTCCTATAAATACATGCACTCTGTGGATTGTCGAAACAGAGTGCATGGGGGGAGATTGCACCCAATACTGCGTTCTATCTCGTCTCTTATTGTCTCTATTCTTCTGTGTGTTTTCAACATCCGTAATCTCTGTATGTGCGTGAGCAAGATCCTGACAACACATACATACATATATCCATATATGCATGCATACACATACACATACATATATATACATACATATATGCCTGTAAAACACATATACATACATATATACATATATACATATATACATATATACATATACACATACACATATGTATACACATGCACATGCATATACACATCCACATACACATACACATAAGCATACACATATATAAAATTATATGCATATATATATATATATATATATATATATATATATATATATATATATATATATATATATATATATATATATATATATATATATATATATATATTTATTTATTTATTTATTTATTTATTTACTTTTTTTAATATATCTTTTTTTATGAACTTACAGGTTATTATCTGAAAAGCTTTTACCAAGTCAGAATATTCTTCCATGATGTTTTGGGGCGAGCGATTTATGGGAATATTAAAAGGTTATGTGCGATAAAGAGCGAAACCAGAAGGATCTATGGAAAAGGGTTGGATGCTTGAAGAGTGCATGTATTACGTTAGTGAGTACCTTGAAAGAGTTCATGAAGAAGCTCCACGTGCATGGACCAACAAGTCTTCTTCAAAAATAATAGGTGAGGTATTATCAGGTAAGGGAGTTCCATTTTTATTTACATTTCAAGAAAAAAAATGATGTTTCTGCTTTTGTAGCATATAATAGCGGATGCGTGCAAGCATTCCTTAGCAAGTACGAATAGGAACTTCGAAATCTCCAAAGTAAAAGGCGAAAAAATAAAAGATATAGACATAATCTCGATAATAATGAGATTACAAATATATCTTCTTTCACGGGTTGGCTATATAGTCGTTTGCAATGCGCCAACGCAAATAACGAAGAAATCTCAGATGAGCAGAGAGAAATAATGATAGGTTGTGAACGAAAGGTAATTTTATTTTAATAATATTATGTTTTCTTCATATATGTATATTGGTTTCTATTTACTAATTTAATTTCTTTTGCAGGCTCGAATGTTCACTAACATGTGGGCTTTTGGACAGCATATTAGAATCAAAGTCATTGATTCTTTATGTAAAACAGAGGATTCTAGTATTGCTGCTTTTTTCAAGCAACTATCACGTGCTAGCTCAAAAGACATGAACCTTATAGATGGCAAACTTGGTTACATAGGAACTATTGTTGGTATCTACGAAATTTCATTCCGTACATTCAAATAGGTAGAAAAAAGTTTATATTTTTTATGATAGAGTTAGTTATTTTTTTAAGCACCTAATAATGGGTTTCTGTTCTTATATATTTTGATAGGTCATTTTGAAGGTTGACTAGTTTCGAGCCGAGTATAAAGGTAGTAATTCCATATTAAGAAAGGAATTATCTGGGTTTTGGGCAATTGATTCTTCCAAGGTAATGTGATCTACTAAAGAACCATATATTCTTCCTAGGCATATTGAACAAGCATTTTTTTATAAAAACCCAGATGCTCACCCTTGGTGGCAAGTCATTCATGTTCAACCTAGAGGTAGGTCATTGTTTGAACAGTTTATTGTTAGAGAGATCGAAGAAAGTACTCTTGATGATTCAACATCAGATACTAATACATCAACATCTAAAAGAGAAATTAGAATCATTATACGTGATAATGATACTAATCTTTTTTATGAAGAGACTCTACATGCTGATTCTACTGATGAGGAAGATGAATTACCGGAAATCGATATTAATACATCAATAGATGATGTGGCTCATGAGAACACACATTTAACAATAGAAGAAATAAATGAAATCAATAAGGATAATGAAGATGAGACTATATTGATGTCTTACCAAAATGATTAGATAGTAAATTCTACTCTAGTTATCGATCAATAACTTGAAGCTTCTGAATGGATATCAGATAATAGATTCTTTATTCAACTTGAATAACGATGAATCCTATTGGAGAGATGAAATCATGTTCTTTTAAGTTAGAACATGAAGCTCGGGGGTATGCCTAATTATTTTATATATAGCTTTATCTTTGAAGAGCAAATTTTTATCATGTATGTATGCATATGTGTGTGTATTCATGTGTATTATATGTATACATGTGTTAGTATGCATATATATGTATTTCATGTATATGTATGTGTGTGCATATGTTTGATATATGTATACATGTGTTACTATGCATATGCATTTTTGTAAAATATTCATGTATTCATGTAATATATGCAAGTGTTTATAATTGTGTATGCATGTATAACTATACATTTGTGCATGTAGGCATGTATATGTGATGTGTACATGTATATATGTATATGTCTATATGTGTAAATGTGTACATGTAAATATGTATGCATTTATATATATTTATGTGTGCATTTAGGCATGTATGTGTGATGCATAATGTATCTACTCCATTTAATATTTATGTATGTGTATCTACATGATGTGTATATATCTTTATATATATTATGATCCTCATTGATTCGAGTAGCTATATATAGAGGCATAAATTTGGGAGGAGAGACATCTCTCTAGTAGGACGTCGGAGGAATAGATGCAACGTGCACATATACTTCAATCATATGGCTAAAAGAATGAATTAGAGTTTCTAAATTAGGGGTTTTAAAACCCTAATATCAAAATTAGTGTTTTCGAATTAGGATTTTTGAAATAGGATATATATATATATATATATATATATATATATATATAGAGAGAGAGAGAGAGAGAGAGAGAGAGATACATATAGATATATCAGTATGCATGTGTGTATGTATGTGTTTCTATATGTGCATATGCATGTGTATGTATGTGTATCTATATGTGCGTATGCATGTGTTGTGTGTGTGTGTGTGTATATATATATGCATGTGTATATGCATATATGCATGTAAATATGATTATATGATTCTATGTGTGTGTACATATGATTATGTATGTGTATGTGTATGTGAGTATGTGTATGTGTCTATGTGTATTCATTATATGTGGGTAACTGCATGCATGTGTATGTGTGTGTAAAAATGTGCATGTATGTGTGTGTATGTATAAATGTGCATGTATGTGTATATGTGTGTAAATGTGCATGTATGATGTATATGTGTCTGTATGCCTATATTTGTACCTCTAGTCTCACTCTTTTCTCTCTCTCTCTCTCATATACATACATACATACATAAACACACATACTCATATCCACATATATATACATAAAAGCAATGCGTACCATGCATTATCGTGACGATGAGTGATAAGTGTCCGCATCTCTTTTAGACACCACTTATGCGACCATCCTGTCCCAAACTCTGTCTCAAGTGAACTAAGTACGTATTTTTTATCCCTTTCATCATGCTCACTACAAAAATAAAAAAAAATCATGTAAATAAAACATAAGATATTTATTTCAATTTATATGTAAAATTTATACTTACTTCCACTGTAAGTGGACAAGGCACAGGTAAGAGTCACATAATGCCTGCATTCTTCTCTTGAACTCCAATCCATTCCCTATGTACACAATGTTCTCCACTGGCTCTATATCGCACTCTAGCCCTAAGGTGCCTACGCATGTCCTCATAGGCACCTCTGCTCTGCTATCATGCTCCTGCATGTGGCGCCACAGAAGAGCGCTCCTCTGATCGCTGGGTAAGCATCTGGATCGTATAATCCAGTTCATCATCAGGCATCTCTGAGTACTCATGCATGATGATCCCTAGAGTATCAGGTGGAACTCTTGCTCTCATAAGAATTTTTATGAGAGTGCGTTTCGCCTTTCTCTCTCTACTAGGATCCATAATACCTGTACATATAAAACAAAATGGGTTAGAAATCAATATATATACGTGTACATATGTATGTGTGTATATGTGTATGTAGGTGTATATGTGAGTGTGTATGTTTGTATGTGTGTATGTGTATGCATGCATATGCATGCATATGCATGTGCATTATGTATGCATATGTGTGTGTATGCATTTAAGAATGTATGTATGCATATGCATATGCATTATGTGTGTATGTGTGTATGTGTGTATGTGTGTGTGTATGTGTGAGTATGCATGTGTATGTGCGTAAATCTGTGTGTATATGTGTGTGTATGTGTGTGTGTCTATGTGTGTGTATGTGTATGCATGTATCTATGCATATGCATGTGCATTATGTATGCATATGTGTGTGTATGCGTGTATGTGTATGTGTGTTATGTCTCTCTATGTGTGTGTGTATGCATATATGTGTGTATGTGTGTGTATGCATGTGTATGTGTGTGAATGCATCATTATGTGTGTATGTGTCTATGTGTGTGTATATGTGTGTGTATGTGTGTGTGTCTATGTGTGTATGCATGTGTATGTGTGTAAATCTATGTGTATATGTGTGTGTGTCTATGTGTGTGTATATGTCTATGTGTGTGTATGTGTATGCATGTATCTATGCATATGCATGTGCATTATGTATGCATATGTGTGTGTATGCATGTTAGTATGTATGTATGCATATGCATATGCATTATGTATGCATATGTATGTGTGTGTATGCATGTAAGCATGTATGTATGCATATGCATGTGCATTATGTATGCATATGTATGCATGCATGTGTATGTGTGTGTATGCATGTAAGTATGTATGTATGTATGCATATGCATATGCATTATGTATGCATATGTATGCATGTATGTGTATGTCTCTCTACGTGTGTGTGTGTGTATGCATATATATGTGTGTATGTGTATGTGTGTATGTGTGTATGCGTGTGTATGTGTGTGTATGCATGTAAGCATGTATGTATGCATATGTATAATTGTATGTGTATGTGTGTGTGTATGTCTCTTTACGTGCGTGTGTATGCATATATATGTGTCTATGTGTATGTGTGTATGTGTATGTGTGTATGTGTGTGCATATGTGTGTGTGTCTATGTGTGTATGTGTGTTTGTGTCTATGTGTGTATGTGTGTGTCTATGTGTGTATATACGTGTGTATCTATATATATGTGTCTGTATGCATGTGTATGTGTGTGTGTAAATGTGTGTTGATGTGTGTGTGTGTGTGCGTAAGTGTGTATGTGTCTATTTGTGTGTGTATATGTGTGTGTATGTGTATGTGTGTGTGTCTATGTGTGTATGTGTGTGTGTGTGTCTATGTGTGTATGTGTGTGTGTGTGTCTATGTTTGTATGCATGTGTCTATGTGTATATATGCATGTGTGTATGCATGTGTATGTGTGTATGTAAATTAGTGTGTATATGTGTGTGTGTATGCATATGTATGTGTGTGTATGTGTGTGTGTGTGCATACCTGGCTTCACACTGTGTGTCGATCTCTCTCTCTCTCTTTGTCTCTCTCTCTCTCTTTGTCTCTCTCTCTCTCTCTCTCTCTCTCTCTCTCTCTCTGCGTCCAAATCCCAACACAAATGTGTCGGGAGAAATCAATTTTTTTTTTAACATTCTAAAGCGTCGCTTATGCGACGCTCCCGAACACAGGACGTCGCTTATGCGATGCTAAAGCGTCACAACTAGTTTGCCAACATTGGAAATAGCATCGCTAATTAGCGACGCTATTTGCGACGCCTACTTTTAGTGTCGCATAAGCGACACTAACATCGCTTATGTGACGACTGCCCTTAAAAAAAAAAAAAGAAAAAAAAACAGGGCCGTCGCTTGTGCAACGCTACTGTCGCATAAGCGACAGTTCCCATTTTTTGTTTCAATTCCGGGGCATCGCTACGCCCCTCTATTTCTTGTAGTGTGAGATTTTGAATGATCGAGGAAGAAAAGCAAGCTCATAATAACCCTCTTTCTAAGCCTTGTAATCTTGACAAAATAAGTAAGTTTTTCTTTTGATTAAAAAAACCAAGAAATCTTTGGAAGAGGTAGACCTAAGAATCCACTTTGATCCAAGATTTTTAGCCGTCTTAACATAAGATCCCCAACCCCCCTTCACTCTTCCAAAGGAAGCAAATATCCCAAGCTACCTCTGGAGGTCTGTTGGTCTCAAAATTTTTCTCCAAAGAAACCTCCGTGCTAGAGAAATAAATTGTAAAAAGTGTTTTTAATAAGCATCCAACAAGTTAAAGAATATGTCGAACAAGGCAAGATGTAACGATTCAACACAAACACACACTGAACCACTATACTTTGAAAAGCATACCATTTGAAAATTTTATCTTTGAATTTATTCAACAATCAATCCCACCTTTGATTGAATAAAATATTGAAGGGATATAACAATATGAACACTTTGTTCAACAATCAATCCCACCTTTGTTGTATTCCTTTGGTAGGAATACAACAATATGAACACTTCCCCTTCTTTAATGAACTCACATTCATTATCAACAATTAAAAAAACAACATCATTACAAAACATGAAAACGTTTTTTTTGTGATTGACCTTAGAATCACTAGCCAAACAAAATATATCCAAATTGTGTAAGAAAATACTAACAAATAAATCAACAATATTAAGAGATATGTTGTGTAAGAAAATACTAACAAATATTAAGAGATATGTTGTGTAAAAAAATAGTAACAAATAAATCAATAATATTAAAAGATATGTTAGTGTTTTCAGCAAACATTTGTAAATCACTTGAATTATAATCGAACTTAAAAAAGAATGCAAAGAGCCATTAAAATAATATGCATGGTAAAAGCTAAAAGAATCTTCCATGAAAGACAAAACGTAAAACGTGCTTTACTTAGAATGGTTCCAAAGTGAACTCTGTCCGGAGTCCGGATTCGGTTGTTTCACGATCAAGTGAAATACAAGCTCAATCAATTATGTGGGGAGACTGGAGTTGATAAGGTCGCTAACCGTGGACTTGCAGTGTTATGCCTTCTGAAGGCCAGAGTCGGCCACGTCTTTTGCAAGGACATGGTGTCGCAGAAGCTGGAGGTTACGGTCAGCTGATCATTGCGAAGTCCGAGCCACCCCAGGGATTGTAGGAGCGATGATGTCCTCCTTGGCCTTCAACCCAGCGATTCAAACAGGGGCTCTTTCCTCCCCAATTTATAGCACTATAAGAAGCTCACAAGCAGAAGGCCCACTCAGACGTCCACCTGCACCTGTGAGGGAAGCGACGCCTTCCCTTTCTGCGAAGCCCTCTCCTCAAGAATCTCCTCCGCCACCCTCGAAGCCAACGACACCTCCTCTCACCTCTTCCTCTGCCGTCACTGTTGAGTTCCAACGTCAGCGTGCCAAGGAATTGCAGCAGTACTTCCAAGATAGGAAGTATGAACAGCAGGCTGCCGAAGGACGCATCTTTGGCTGGAGTCTTAAGAACGAGATTGGCAATGGCAGGTTCGTGATCGAGCTGTTTTTCTTCCACTTTATATGCTCTTTCTGCGTAACGTAATACTTATATTCATGATTTTTGGACCATGCCATGCGACCGTCGATTGTCAGTATGTTGCTTTAGAGATGTTTGCATTTAGTGAAAATGTCACCTGTGGTACTAATATCTCGGAGTGTAGCTCGCTTCTTTGATACTAGATACTGCGTTTCTTGCAGTGTAGCTCGCTTCTTTGATAATAGATACTGCATTTCTTGCAGTGTAGCTCGCTTCTTTGATAACAGATAATGCCATGTTAAGCTGAAATGCCCCACTGTCAAATCAGACAGTTTTAACACCACTACACATTGTATGAATCAGTGCTGCATCACAAAAGCACATGTTATGTAGCATGTAGCAATGCGTACTGAAACACATAAATTTAGGAAAACGCAAAAGCTTTTCTCTTTATCCATCCATGAGAATCTCTAATCCCAAGCTCCTTGGCCTATATCACCATTGTTGGCGGAAGTATGGTGACAATTGTATCATTATCCATTGGTATGATTACTTGGTGTGGATTAGACATTGTTGGATGCTAATAGATTAACTACATATTTGCCAACGTTAGTTAAGTCTTTGCTAACTTCGATGTTATCAACCCTAAGTGGACCCTCTTCCTCCCCTGTTTTAACATGTTGTTTTATGGTCTAGACACATAGGTTGAGACTCGCAAGACCTATCCCTATTACAAGTATGATTGTTGCATCCATTATAACTAAGTTTTGTCTATGCTTTTTATCCCATGCTTGTGCATCGTTGAAAGCAAGCTATCATGATTTGACATAGATGAGGAGTTATCATAGGTATCTTGACCTCAATACCGGATGTTTCTTTGGTTTCTTGCTTGATTGCTAGCTTGTCAACAATCCCCTACATAAAATTCACACTTCTCATAAACGTAGTAACCATCTTCACGTGAGTTTCTTCGTGGGTGACTTTTGCCAATTTGTCCTTTAGTTGAGCCTCTTCTTTTAACCTTTGCTTTCAACACCATAACCAATAAAAACAATTTTGAAAGCTTTTTCATCAAGCTTACCACAATCTTTGTTTTTTTGATGTGAACATAAGAGGGAGAACCAAAAACCTTGAAGTATTTCACATTGGGTTTCTTATCATAATATGTTTCGGTGTAATCACCTTTAAAGCCTTTGTTGAAACCCTATTATATTTCGGCCTTCATGCACTTGTTGGAAGCTGCCTCCAATCCGGTTGATTTTTTCTAAATTGGTTGGGCTTTAGGAGGATACAAGGGCCCCATGTTTACTAAGCTTACCTTCACTTGTACTTGTAGTCAATTCGAGCCAATTTTAGGGAGACTAGGCTTGGAGAAAGAACTTCTTTTTAAAAAAAGAATGTGATTAGCTGTATGAATAACTTCAAACCAAAATTGTGATCAAAGCTTCTTAGAAGATAACATACTATATGCAATCAATAAGTGTACGATTTTTTTCTTTGCAACACCATTATGCTTTGGAGTATAAGCAATAGTGAGTTGATGAGAGATACCTTTGTTTTTTTAAATACGACTTAAAGTCATTAAACATGTATTCTCCTCCTCTATCACTCCTAAAAATTTGAATTTTCGATTGATTTTTATTTTCAACCATAATAACAAATTTTTTGAAAGTAGCAAATTTTTTGGACTTTGCTTTTTAAATCAAATATCCAAGAATATCTAGAAAAATCATACATCAAGAATATCTTTTTGACCTTGCTTTATTTTTTAAGTATGACAAAATACTTATGAGAATGTTTATGTAACTTCACTTCAAGACATCCTTCACAAGAATCTGCATCATCTAGTAAATCAAAAGTTGGTAAGCTTTCAACCATACCTTTGTCCTTCGTATGGTTGAGAGCAATATAATTGATGTGATTAAATCTTGCATGCCATAACTTCATACTTTCCTTTGGCGAGGTAGATGACCTAACAAGATTAGCATGGATTATTTTTGATAAAACAAACATATCATTTCTATTTTGACCTTGTAATAGACAATGCTCTTGTATAGGTGTATTGTTTTGACATGAATCCATAAAAATCACTTAATAACCATATGAAAGAAAAGTCGTGATAGAGAGAAAATTCTTCTTCATTTGTGGTACATACAAAACATTGGAATTTGTAAAATTACCACTTTCTCTTGATTTTAGTGTGACTTTTCTACACCAACTACATCCAAATCATGACCATCTACAATGGTCACTCTTCTACCTGAAGAGTAAGTGATGAAAATACCTTCTTGCAATGTAACTGCAATATGGCGAGGGTTTCCATAATAGAGGCATAACTTATTATCTCTCCTTCTTTGTTTCTCTTGTGGGGTTAGAGGCTAGAACCTAGTCGCGTCTATCTGCATAGGTTCAGGCATAAGTTCTTCTCTAGGAGTGTACTGGAAGGGTTTCCATTGGCGAAGTCTTCCTTCTACTTGTTTTTCTTGTTTCCTTTGAAAAAGGAAGTGATCACATTGAATGGCTTGGGTGATGTATTCATTCAATGTCTTAACCTCTAGCATCGTGAGCAGAAGGTCCTTCACAACATCTCTTAAACCCCATCTAAATTGGCTTATGAAATAATCCTCATGCAAAGTGAGATCACATATCAATTGCGTAAATTCTGACGCATAGGTAGAGGTGGGGGGTTACCTTGATGTAGCTTTTGGAGTTTTGTTTCTTCCACTAGACTCGTGTCTGCATCTCTAAACGTGGGGATGAGCTCCCGAAGAAATCCCTCATAGTCATGGAGTACTTCCGTGTCCTTGTCCAAGATTGGGGCGAACCATGATAATGCTTGACCACATAGTAGGGTTCCAATAAAACCGACCTTGGATGCATCATCAAGGTATCCATAAGGATGCATATGAATGTACGGTTTGACTTGTTGCAGGAACCCGTGGAACTTCGTGCAATCATCATCGAATATTTTTGGCATGCAAATCTTGGGTTCCTTCACAAAGGATGAACTAGGATGTTGGTTCACTTGAGTACTTCCTTTTTGCTTGAAGATTCCCGATTTGTTCTTGTAATTCGTGGATGAGTGCACCTATATGAATGGGACGAACCATCTCAACTTGTGTTTGTCGATGAGGTAGGTCCTCGACTTGTTGGTGGAGACTCCGAAGTGATGCCACAATCTGTTCATAAGTGTTCTCAATGATGCAAGGTCTTGGATAGAAGTTAGTCTTGCCAAAATGTTAGGGGAGCACTAGATTGTGCCCTTTGACTAGACTAGAAAATTACAAGATCATCCATGTAGGGAAAATAGTAGAAGAATATGTAACCGACACAAGAAGTCCCATAACCCGAGATCGATAGGTATGGATAACTAGACTAGAGATAGATAGATAGATAGATAGATAGATAGATAGATAGATATATATATATATATATATATATATATATATATATATATATATATATATATATATATATATATATATATAGAGAGAGAGAGAGAGAGAGAGAGAGAGAGAGAGAGAGAGAGAGAGAGGGAGGGAGGGAGGGAGGGAGGGAGGGAGGGAGGGAGGGAGGGAGGGAGGGAGGGAGGGAGGGAGGGAGGGAGGGAGGGAGGGAGGGGGGGGGGGGGGGGGGGGGGGAGAGAGAGAGAGAGAGAGAGAGAGAGAGAGAGAGAGAGAGAGAGAGAGAGAGAGAGAGAGAGAGAGAGAGAGAGAGAGAGAGAGAGAGAGAGAGAGAGAGAGAGAGAGAGAGAGAGAGAGAGAGAGAGAGAGAGAGAGAGAGAGAGAGAGAGAGAGAGAGAGAGAGAGAGAGAGAGAGAGTCATATTAACGTCTACCAAAAGGCCAAACTTGGCCTATGAGACAAAACCATGTACAAGTGTGGTCATCTCTATGTGTCGATGAAAAGAAAAGTACTCACTCCAAAAAAGAACTATGTAGGTTGAAAACAACAAGATGATGGTGTACCTAGCAATGGAGTAGTGGAGATAAAGTAGTGGTGCGTGGGGGAGCGTGGCTCTGACTCCGCAGATAATGGCCACCTACTACATGGGGACATATGTGGGAGTGAATATGTATACCCTAACTGGTAGAGATGGGTGGAGGAGGGTGGAGTATATGGTACATCAACGGTGGACTCAACGCCTCCTGCGAGATGGAGACCCAAGTGGTGGACCGTGGTGGTGTGCTCATGCTCCATCATGTGGTCGTGGGCTATCTTGGTGCGAGAGATGTCCTCATGATACAGTCGTGGTCGTCGGTACCCAATCGTATGTTGTCTATGTCGCACTCTCTGTGCTGCTGTTTGCTCGAGCGTGAGCCCTATGCCTCTAGAAGGCTCGTTTGAGTAATAGTCTGCTTGGTACTCGTATGTAGTTGATGTGTGCGCTATAGCCTCTGCTCTTCTCTCTCATATGCTGTTGTGATGAAGCGACCCATCCTTCGCTGGTCTCCTATGGTCATGCACAACTAGAGCGACTCCTCAATCTGGAACTATCCTCGTAGGTCTAAGTATGCTCTCCATCTCGCAATCGAGTGCTCCTCTCTCTATCTCTGTATGGCAAACTGGGCACCACCTCTCCTCTCGGATACTCCTTTGGCCCGACCTCTCTCGATCTCGAGCTGATGTGATGAAACTCGAAGCTGCCCAATGACGACTCAAAGGTGGTGTGGTAGTTATGTCTCCATGTAGCGTGGGATCTCAATGAAGCCCAGATCTGAGATCTCTAGGAAATGTGCATGATAGTAGAGCATTTTTGCTGGTAATGGATCTCTCGGGCTGACCATGTCCTCTATATGTATGTATGCCATATCTCCTGAGTCCTCACAGATGATCCTATTCCTCTCCTGGTGGGAGAGCGAGTAGGTGGGGGAGTGGAGTCATAATGTATTGGCAGTAGTCTGTCTATGTCAAGTCCATGGTGGGCAAGCCAATCTCCTGTTTGTGCATACCATGAGAGAGAGAGAGAGAGAGAGAGAGAGAGAGAGAGAGAGAGAGAGAGAGAGAGAGAGAGAGAGAGAGAGAGAGAGAGAGAGAGAGAGAGAGAGAGAGAGAGAGAGAGAGAGAGAGAGAGAGAGAGAGAGAGACTTCTAAAGGCCAAAACTGGCCTATGAGGCAAAACCATATACAATTGTGATATACGAACTATCTTTAGAGAAAATAATAATAATAAGAAAGAAAATATCTAAAGTGAACTGAAATCAAAGCCACAATGCGTTGAGTATGATGTGGTTTTGGCACTGTAGAAAATGATCACTTAGTACAAGAAAGAACTACCATGATACTGTGTGTGGGCTACAGAGGAAGCAACTAAAATGAATAGACCTAAGAACATGGTATTCGGGTGGAGTGGATGAAGGATTTGATACATGGGTGTCTGATGAAGTAACCTTTGGAAAATGACATGCCAAGATGTGGATAGGTGTCTCCGCTCCATCTCTTGCTCATGAAGTAATCGTATTCACAATTTCTCATGTTGGTAGAGACGGGGTCCCCTATACCCATGGACATGCAATCGTCTCCTTGCTCTTTGAGTCTTTGTCTCCTCGAGAGTGAGCCCTCGACCATTGGGAATGGACAGTGGCTCGATCCTTTGAAAGAAATCAATAATCCTCTGCTGACACGCGCACCCACCGCCTATGTAGGCAGTATCAGAGTCCTTCAATTATGGTATGGAGAATGGGAAATCGTCGAAAACGACACTGATCCTCTCCTCGTGCACTATTGTAAGGATCCCTGTATCTGGAACTCTACCCTAAGCTTAGCATATGCAAGGCATCATATTACAAAATGCTCCTCACTCTCCACCTCTATCTGGAAGATCGGGCATATGCGATCCTCTTTGGGTGTCTTGCTAGCCAAACCTCTCTCAATCTTCAATTGGTATGAAGATACTTGTGTTGGGGATGAAGGCCCCAAGGATTCTTGCCTTTTGTATATTTTGATCCTTCCATTGAAAGCTGTCTTCGAGACATATTTTAGTTATATTTTTTGACTCCAAATTGGGGAGTTATAGGCATTTACATTATTTTTATGACTTTTGCTCATTGGCCATGTGTGAACATGCCCAAATGACATAAAAGTCACTTATCAATAAGACTTGGTCCAAATCTCTCATAACTTGATTATGACTTCTTCAACTTCAGCTTCTTCATCTTCTTCTCCGAATTTCTGCACAGGTCTCTCTCTCTACTTTCTCTCTCCTCATGCAGAAGCCCACACCTTTTTGCTTGGAGAAACCGAGCACACCACCACGTAGCTCGTCGCGGCCTCTTTGGGAGCTTTGAGCTGGAGCATGATGACAAAGTTGCTCCAAATGCCTTTTTTACTTAGACTATGCTAAGCTAAAGGTTTTTGTTGCATTTGAGAAAATTTCACCATGAAGAACCTTCATTTTTTGTGATAAAAGTGTTGTCTATGGGGGATTACTTCAGCTCACATCAAAGTTGAAGCAAATTCTGAGTTTTTCATAGAGTTTAATCGCGGAGAACCTCTTCTATTGTGCTTCTTTTGTTTCCACATGTCATATTCAGAATACAAGCTGCTGGCTTTTTATTTATAGGTCCTTTCTTGCATAAATTCTCTCTCATTTCAAGTGAGAGTATATGTATAAAGATTGAGGAAGTACATACTTGCTTAAAACTTATTACAATAGGCCATTTCTCTGATTTTACAGGTCACATTGCCCTAAAAATTGGGGCTTTTGTGAAAGCAAGCACTGATTGACTCTGTATTGCATCTACGTATGCCTTTTGTGGTTGAAAAACAACAAATTTGTTGTTTTTGATACAATTACTACTTGTGGTTGAAAAACAACAAATTTGTTGTTTTTGATACAATTACTACTTGTTGGATTTTGTGAATTTTTTTTAGAAAATTTCAGAAACTATTTTTTTTTGTAAGTTTTGAATAGTTTTTGGGCTTAGTTTCTTAGTTATAGTCTCGTCAAGTGATTGCGCACAAGATAGCAGGTGAATTTTACCTGTTTTGGGTGAAATTTTGAAGTTGTAAGTGTGTAAATATGGCTTCTACCTCCTTTGATGTCAAAAACTTATTTGAGATCAAGAGATTTGAGGGTAGAGGTTTTGATTTGTGGAAATAGAGAATGTTGGGCATCCTCTTTCTTAAAGATTGTGAAGGGGCTCTTGAGGAAGTCAAGCCTGAAGATATGACAGATGCAGCATGGAAAAACTTAAACAACAAGGCCTTCACTTATATCAAGATGGCTATATCAGATGAAATCTTAGTGGATTTGAAGGGCATTATTAGTGTTTTTGAGGTTTGGAAGAAGATGAAGGCCATCTATGAAAATACCACGCCTGTAAATCAAGTGCATCTTATGCATAAGCTAATGTGTATGCAGCTTGATGAGTCAAAATGTGAAACTGAGCACTTATCTACATTTACAGGTACTCTCTCGCAATTGCAAGACTCCGGATTACCTGCATTTGATTATAAGTTTAAGGCCATTTTTTTGGTGATGACCTTACCTCATTCATTGGTTATTTCATTTTCGAATGATCCCAATCTTATCTTTGATGATGTAAGGGGTTCTATTTTGAATGAGAAAATCAGGAGGAAAGCGAGTTGAGAGGGTAGTGGTTCAGCCAATGTGGCTAGAGGAAGAACAAAAAAGAAAAGTGAAAACGTACAGAGGAATAGGAGTAAACGCAAAGGCAAGGCTAAAGTGACTTGTTACCAATGTCGTAGGAAGGGTCACAAGAAGCGTGATTTCAGATACTACAAAGCTGAACTAGAAAGAAAGAAGAACACAGATGACAAGAAGAAAAAGGACACTAAGAATTAAGCACATGACAACTCAAAGGACAAGGACAAAGAGAAAGCCAATGTGGCCTCTAGTGTCGTCATTGAGGAGCTATTAGATGAAGAAGATATTCTTTGTGCTACTATGGGAGCATATCATGCCAAAGTAGATCATGCCAAAGTAGATCATACCAAAGTAGATGATGCTTTTGTTAATATTCATGCACAAGATACGCAGATCATAAAGAGGGATCTGATTGATGCTTTGCTTACTATGAATGATGCTTTATCACAAACATGGATTGTGGATTCAGGTGCATCATTCCATATTACTCCTATAAAGGAGTGTTTTACTACCTTTCATGCAGGCAGCCATGGACATGTATATCTTGGAAATAACCATGCTTGTTTTATTGAAGGTATTGGCACAGTGCATCTGGCTCTAATTAGCTTGTTTTGCATTATGTAAGGTATGCACCAAGCATCAAGAAAAGCCTATTGTCTGCTGGGCAAATGGATATGCATGAATATAGTACCCTCTTTGAGAAGGGGTCATGGAAGTTTATCAAAGGCTCTAGGCTGATTGTTAAAGGTACAAAGAAAGGGACTCTTTATTGCTTGCATGGTAAAGCCTTGCTGGGCAAGTTTATTGCTTTGGCTAAAATCCATTCACATATGGAATTATGGCATAAAAGGCTTGGCCACATGAGCCAAAAAGGTCTTGATAAACTATGTAATTTGAACAAGCTTGATGTTAAAGGCTCAAAACTTGATTTTTGTAATGAATGCCAATATGGTAAGCAAGTAAAGAATTCCTACTACTTTGGTGCCTCCTGTAAGCCTAATGTGCTTGATCTTGTTCATTCTGATGTTTCTAGCATGCCCACCAAATTTATGGGGGGTGCTCTTTACTTTGTTTCTTTTGTTGATGACTACTCTAAGAAGCTTTGGGTATATTTGTTAAAATCTAAAGATGAAGCCTTTGCTGCATGTAAGAAATTTCATGCATTTGTGACCACCCAAACAGGTAGAAAGCTGAAAGCTGAAATGCTTATGTACAGATAATGGGGGTGAGTTTATAAGTGTTGAATTCAATAGATTTTGTGAAAATCTTGGTATTAAGATGGAGCTAACAGTCCCATACAACCCCTCTTCCAACCGTGTGGCTGAAAGGTATAACAGGACTTTATGTGAGAGGGTGAGATGCATGCTGTCCACAACTAATCTCCCTCATGGATATTGGGAAGAGGCTTTGAAAACTGCAGGTCATGTTTGCAATCTATCCCCTCATATGCCCTTAAAAGGTGGCATTCCCGAAGAGGTTTGGTTTGGCAAATCAGCTTCATATGACCACCTATGCATCTTTGGTTGTGATGCTTTTGTGCATGTAAGGCCTGAGTTGAGAAGCAAGTTAGATGCAAAGTCCATCAAAGGAATCTTAATGGGTTATGGAGATGAAGGTGAAATGGGCTACAGGATTTGGTTACCTGAACTCAAGGTAATACACAGCTAGGATGTTGTATTTAATGTGGCAAGGCTGCTGAAAATTGATTGTGCCTCTAAAAGTGACTAGAAAAAGGTCAAATTTCAGCATGTACAGCAACATGTTAAATCTGATATGAACCCTCGGGAGTCGGGATGCAACCATTTGGCTGGAAATGAAAATGAGCCAGCGGTTATTGAGTCAGATGATGTTGAATAGCAAAATTAGGCTCCTGATGAGCATATGCAGCCACCTATTCATGCTGAAAACAGGGCTGGAAATGATGTACAACAGCCCATTAACAATGATGCTGGACATATTTAATGTGGTTGATGGTAAGCCTCATGGAGTGCCATTGCAGCCACATGTTAAGCTTTCCAAGGATGACTGTCCCAAATATGATGATGCAGCCAACCACATGAAGAGTGTTCCATATGCATCAGCTTGTGGTTCACTTATGTATGCTATGGTTGCAAGTCGGCCAAACATTGCTCATGCAGTAGGAGTTGTTAGTAGGTTCATGGCTAACCCTGGCAAAGGTCATTGGGAGGTAGTCAAATCTACCTTCAGATAATTGAAAGGGACCAAAGGTAAATGCCTATGTTATGGAAAGTGTCCATTGGAGTTAAAAGGATTTTGTGATTCCAACATGGTAGAGGATATGGACACTGGCAAGTCCACAAGTGGCTATGTATACACCTTTGTAGGTGGAGCTACTTCATGGTGCTCTAGACTTGAGAGGATAGTTGCACTATCTACTTCAGAGGCTGAATATATTTCAGCCATAGAGTCTTCCAAAGAAGCCATTTGGTTAGCCCGCTTGTGTAGTGAGTTTTGGGATGCCTGAAAAGGCCCCTGTTCTTGGATGCAATAGACAGAGTGCCATATGTTTTTCAAATAATGCCATGTTCCATGCTCGCACAAAGCATATTGATGTGAGATACCACTTTATCAGAGATGTGTTAGAGGATGGCTCGATGACTTTGATCAAGGTCAAATACTTCATAGAATCTTGGAGATGCTCTCACGAAGTGTCTAGCCAAGGCAAAACATCAACTTTGCGTATAGATGGTGGGAGTTACTTAGCTTAAAGGAGCCTTCTTGGTCCTTTAAGTGAGAGGTTGTTGGTGATAAAGGCCCCAAGGACTCTCCTTTTGTATATTTTGACTCTTCAATTTGAAAGCTCTCCGCGACAGCTTTCCAGGCATATTTTTGTTATATTTTTTGGACCCCAAATTGGGGAGTTATAGGCATTTACATTATTTTTGTGACTTTTGGTCATTGGCCATGTGTGAACATGTGCAAATGACTTAAAAGTCACTTATCAATAAGGCTTGGTCCCAAATCTCTTGTAACTTGGTTGGGACTTCTTCAACTTCAACTTCTCCATCTTCTTCTCCAAATTTTTGCATAGGTTTCTCTCTCTACTTTCTCTCTCCTCACGTAGGAGCCATAGTACCAAAAAATCGCGATTTTTTCATAAAATAAAAACCTTTTAAATCTCAAAATGATTTAAATGATTTATTCGCGATTTTTTTTCTTATTTTGAGATATTATCATGTATTTTATCCATATTATATGCGTTATATATAAAGTATATGATATATATGTAAAAAGTAGAATGTTTTACATGTGTATATACAAAAATTTCAAAAAAAAAAAATCTCAAAAATTGTAAAAAATAAAAATCGCGATTTTTATTTTTAATCCCAACAATTAAAATGATTGAATCGTCTAAAACGCAATTTTTAATCGCGATTTAAATCTCTCCTTTTGTACTATGGTAGGAGCCCACTCTCTTTGTGTTTGGAGCAACCAAGCACACCATCACGTAGCTCTCCACGACCTCTTTCAACTCAAAGCTTCCCGATAGCAACTAGTATGTGATGTGGAATATAGATATGCATGTATTGAGGCATCTCAATAAACCCTTGGTTTGAAATTTGTATAAAAAGCTCACGATAATGAAGCTTTTTCATTGGAAACGTCTTCGCGGGTAGGATCCACGTCTTATGTATATATTTGTGCCATAGCTCCTAATGTATGATCCTATTTCTCTCATGTAGAGAGAGTGAATAGGAGGGAGCATGTGTATCATACTCTAGGGGCGGTAGTTGGTCCATGTGGAATCCATAATGGCCAACCAATCTCTAGTCTAGGCATACGAGCATGAAGTATTCCTTGCTAGGGCAAGATCACGTGATGCTTGAAAAGCCCTGTGCGCGATGCGGCCACTATCCATATCCTCCACTATCCATATCCTGGAGTCTATGGAACAAACATACTACTTGGAACAAAGCCTCGACTATCATTGGGGGTGTAGCAAACTCTGCTCGAATGATGTCATGTGTTATTGATGGCTTGCTACGTATAAGCCTAGAAATCATGAGTGTTTAGGGTCTCTCCACCATTGTCCATATATGGTTTGCAAGTCTTGGCCTTAAATGGATGATCCATACATCAATGAGGGTGTGACGAGTGCATAAAAAAGCAAGCTCTTCGCCGAGGCTCCTGAAGTGACTCTGGATCAAGCCAATGTCATCCGCATATTATAAAATGTAGACAATGGCCCCCCCAACTCTACTCCTGAATTGCCACGCTGCAGGATAAAGTCAACAATCTCATCAATGTATATCCCAAATAAAGTAGGGGATAATGCGCACCCTTGTTTCACACCTATAGTGCTAATAAGGGGATTGGAAAGCCCTCTTGGACATGAGACCCCACTATATACCAGCTCATATAAAGCATAGATCCCCCAAATAAGATCATCTGTAACCCCAAGATCAAGGAGCTGTCTCAAGAGTCTCTCTTTAGGTATTGTATCAAATGCTTTGCGGAAGTCGAGAGAGAGAGAAAGAAAGAAAGAAAGAAAGTGTTTTTACGTCTATTAGGAGGCCGAACTCGGCCTATGAGACAAATCGATGTACATGGGTGTATCTTCTGTCTATCAGAGAAGATAAAAGTGCTGAAAAAGAAACTGGTAAAGCTGATACATATCTCGGTGAAATGCGTGTGGAGATACCCTTGAAAGGGGGGGTGTATGGAGTGCGATATCTATGGCAGTCTATATGCGAAGGGGTAGTACAACAAGCATGGGAATGCATCTGAAACGTCTAACTAGCTCCATCTTGTGCTAGTGGGCGGGTGTAAGATGTGATACATAGGTGGAGGTGGAGTCAGGGCCATCGTGATAGCTGCAACGGGATCAACCATCATCTGGAATCGTCTCTCCTCCATGGCGCCATGGTGACGAGCTTGGATCTCTGCAATCTGATGTCGGTGATGTCTCGGGGCCCGATATCCTCTAGCACGGGGTCGTCTCCTAGCTCGAGCAGCCTGAGCCTGCTGAAGAGTCACCCCTCTCGGTGTGTGGGCTGAGGGGGGGAGGGCTGGAGCACGTCGTGGAATAAAGAACTCAGTGAGCTGACTCTGTCTCCCTCCTGTATGGGCTGCTACAGTAGGCTGGAGTAGGGAATCTCTGTGACTCTGTATCTCTAGTAGGAATCGCCCGAGCTGTCGCTGGTCTCTAGAGTCCATGATCTCTCGGAGGGTGGGCTGCCCTGTAAATAGAGTCCCGTATCTACCTCTGATGCCATCATATGCGAGAGAGCGAGAGAGAGAGAGAGAGAGAGAGAGAGAGAGAGAGAGAGAGAGAGAGAGAGAGAGAGAGAGAGAGAGAGAGAGAGAGAGAGAGAGAGAGAGAGAGAGAGAGAGAGAGAGAGAGAGAGAGAGAGAGAGAGAGAGAGAGAGAGAGAGAGAGAGAGAGAGAGAGAGAGAGAAAGAAAGAGAGGTATATTAACGTCTTCCAAAGGCCAAACTTGGCCTATGAGACAAAATCATATACAACTGTGGTAATCTCTATGCAGCAATGGAAAGGAAAAAAAATACTCGCTACACAAAACTGTGTAGGCAGAAAACAGCAAAGGATGGTGGTACTTGTAATGAGGAGGTAGTGGAGATAAAATAATGGTGCCTGGGGGGAGAGTGGCTCTGGCTCAACAGATAATGACCACGTGATACAAAGGGGACCCATGAGGGAGTGAATGTGTATACCCTAACTGCTGATGATGGGTGGAAGTAGGTGGAGTATATGGTACATCGGCATCGGTAGGAGTGCCTCCTTGAGGAAGCCTGTCCAAGTGGTGGTAGTGCGCCTATGCTCCATCATGTAGTCGTGGGCTATCCTGATGCGTGAGATATCCTCCTGGTGTAGTCGTGGTCGTCGGTACCCAACCAGATGTGGTCGGCGTCGCACTCTCTGTGCCGGTGCCTGTTGGAGTGTGAGCCCTATGCCTCTGGGGGAGAGAGAGAAAGAAAGAAAGAAAGAAAGTCATATTAACGTCTTCTGGAGGCCAAACTTGGCCTATGAGACAAAAACCATGTACAAGTGTAGTTAACGTCTTCTGGAGGCCAAACTTGGCCTATGAGACAAAAACCATGTACAAGTGTAGTAACCCTGTGTAGAAGATAAAATGAAATAAAAGGTATATCGCTACACAAAGCTATATAGGGCTGGAAAAGGCTGGGGAGACGTGGCTCTGACTCTGCAGATAGTGGCCACCTAATACATGGGGAGAGAGAGAGAGAGAGAGAGAGAGAGAGAGAGAGAGAGAGAGAGAGAGAGAGAGAGAGAGAGAGAGAGAGAGAGAGAGAGAGAGAGAGAGAGAGAGAGAGAGAGAGAGAGAGAGAGAAAGAAAGAAAGAAAGTGTTTTTACGTCTATTAGGAGGCCGAACTCGGCCTATGAGACAAATCGATGTACATGGGTGTATCTTCTGTCTATCGGAGAAGATAAAAGTGCTGAAAAAGAAACTGGTAAAGCTGATACATATCTCCGTGAAATGCGTGTGGAGATACCCATGAAAGGGGGGGATGTATGGAGTGCGATATCTATGACAGTCTATATGCAAAGGGGTAGTACAACAAGCATGGGAATGCATCTGAAACGACTAACTAGCTCCATCCTGTGCTAGTGGGCGGGTGTAAGATGTGATACATAGGTGGAGGTGGAGTCAGGGCCATCGTGATAGCTGCAGCGGGATCAGCCATCATCTGGAATCGTCTCTCCTCCATGGCGCGATGGTGACGAGCCTGGATCTCAGAGAGAGAGAGAGAGAGAGAGAGAGAGAGAGAGAGAGAGAGAGAGAGAGAGAGAGAGAGAGAGAGAGAGAGAGAGAGAGAGAGAGAGAGAGAGAGAGAGAGAGAGAGAGAGAGAGAGAGAGAGAAAGAAAGACTTTTTAACGTCTATTAGAGGCCAAAATCGGCCTATGAGACAAAACATATACATTAGTATGATCCAATCCACTGTGATCCAAAACGAAAATAAAGTGTGAGTATTGCAAACGGGTATAAAAGGAGGGATAGTAGCTGGCATCAAGAGAGAGAGAGAGAGAGAGAGAGAGAGAGAGAGAGAGAGAGAGAGAGAGAGAGAGAGAGAGAGAGAGAGAGAGAGAGAGATAGAGAGAGAGAGAGAGAGAGAGAGAGAGAGAGAGAGAGAGAGAGAGAGAGAGAGAGAGAGAGAGAGAGAGAGAGAGAGAGAGAGAGAGAGAGAGAGAGAGAGAGAGAGAGAGAGAGAGAAATGAAATGAAATGATATATTTACGTATTCAAAAGGCCAAAATGACCTATGAGACCAAAAGTTACAAAAGTGGTGAATCTGATACAAAATCTGAGTACCAAAGGAAGTGGTATTGAAAATGAAAGATGTAAAATAGCAGGGAAAAGGCTAACACCAAGACTAATACAACAAAGGGCTGATACATAGGAGGGATGTGCTCATATACAAGGTTGGAGATCTATCCTCATCTGCACTGTGGGCGTCTGAAAAGTACAGCTCGAATCCTCCGCTGTAGTCTCCGCAGTAGTCTCCGTCGATACTGTGAAGCACCTCTCACTCTCGGTCGTCTAGATCTCCCTAGCTCCACTGCTCGGTCTATGAGAGTGCCAGTAGTGGCTGTATGAGTGTGGACAGAGCTCTGTACTAGATGCTCTACTGACTACTCCTCTAGCTTCCCAGTGTCTGGTGTAAAGAAATCCGTAATCTGTCTCTGGGACTGTCTCCATCCAGCTCTCCTCAGTAGAGTGTCTCTATGTCTGTGTACCTCTAGTAGATATAGTCCAAGACAGCTCTGATCCTCAAAACTCATGACTCTAGATAGAGGCCCAAAACCCTCTCTGAATAAACAATGAAAAACGGTCCCGTATCTCATAGTATACCGTGCAATGACATATGTAATGTAGCTCTATCTCTGGCTCTAGGTGACATAGACGGCATATCCTGCTATCTGGTGGTACCCCTCTGAATCTGCTAGTCTCAATCTCAAGATGATGTGAGGATGTGCGCAACTGGCCAATGGCACAACGCAAGGCATGGGAAAGGTGTGTATCCATATAGCTAGGACGAGTCACAAACCCATCCGTTGTGAGGTGTAGAAGATGCTCTCTATAGAAAGCCATCTTCGTACCCAACTCCTGTGTAGGCTCAATCCATGTCCTCCTGGTGTCGAGCTGGATCAGATCCTGACGAATGAGTCTAGTAATCTCCACCCGTGTCATGTACATCAGGGGTGTCTGTAAAGAGTACTGGAAAGGAGGCAGCCTATCCATGGTAAAACCATGTCTCTGAAAACATGATGTCATTTGTGCAAACCAGCATGATGTATCCCCCTGCAGAGCTAGCTGTCTGGATGACTCAAGGGCAAGCTTCGTATATCTATCTCTGGTAGTGTCCCACAAGCTGTGTACAAAGGAGACTGCTCTAGCGAGTGCCTCAATCTCAATAGGGGGAGCAGCTAGCTCCGCTCAAATGATATCATGTGGTACGGAGGCCTTGGCTCTAATCATCCTAGATATCATAGATACCAAGGGCCTCTCCATGACTTTCCACCCATCCTGACCTATAGAAGGTCCCCAAACCTGTACCCCATATAGCATAGTAGAGGCAACCAAAGTATCAAAGAGCCATAACTTTGTCTTGGGTTCCTGAAACTGAACTTGCGAGCACATCCTCTCCAATCCTCCCAAAGCTGCAGATGCTCTAGTCAGTCTAGTCTCTGCTGCTCTCCTCAAGGAAAATCTCAAGTGAATACTGCCCCCAGATATGTGTATGCATCTGTATACTCCACAACCTCCTGCCCATATGTGAAAATAGGTGTTGATCTTCTGATCCACTGTGGTGTGGTGTCAAACACCATAACCTTGGTTTTACCAAGGTTTACAGACATACCACTATCCTTTGCAAAGCTGTATAGAGCATCCAAGTGTCGTTGCATACCCTCCGGTGAGTCAGATATCAAAACAATATCATCAGCATATAACAACAATGGGATCCACGTCCCTGCCAACTTTGCCCCTCTATCACCCTCTCTGTCAATGTAATCAGACACCTCATCAACATACATACCAAATAGAGTAGGAGACAGTGGGCAGCCCTGTTTCACTCCAATAGTAGAGTGAACTAAATCAGATACCCCTTCTGGGGTGCAAACTCGTCCCACCACTGATCTGTACAAAGCCATAATCCCCCACATCAACTCTATGGGTACCCCCATCTCCTGTAGTCTACGCATCAATCGAGCTCTCGGCACCATGTCAAATGCTTTGCGGAAGTCCACAAAGCTACAATAAATCCGCTTCCCGTGTGACCTTCCCTCTTCAATGATGGCTCTAAGTGTCAGAATATGATCAAGAGTGGAGAGACCCCTCCTGAAACCTGCCTGACCCTTTGCCCGCATACCCTCACCCTCTTCCCAATCACTCAGGTGCTGCTCAAGAACGGATGCATATAACCGTGCCAATGTGTGTCCAACCATAATAGTGCGGTAGTTTCCCGGCTCTATAGGATCCCCTGCCTTGAAGATAGGCACAATAGTAGACAATCTCCAAGTCTCAGGTAACCCTTGACACATGGCACGATTGAACAATACTGCAAGAACCTCCATCAACATATCCCTAGCATGAATAAAATGCTCCGCCACGAAACCTTCATGCTCTAGCTTCCCAGTGTCTGGTGTAAAGAAATCCGTAATCTGTCTCTGGGACTGTCTCCATCCAGCTCTCCTCAGTAGAGTGTCTCTATGTCTGTGTACCTCTAGTAGATATAGTCCAAGACAGCTCTGATCCTCAAAACTCATGACTCTAGATAGAGGCCCAAAACCCTCTCTGAATAAACAATGAAAAACGGTCCCGTATCTCATAGTATACCGTGCAATGACATATGTAATGTAGCTCTATCTCTGGCTCTAGGTGACATAGACGGCATATCCTGCTATCTGGTGGTACCCCTCTGAATCTGCTAGTCTCAATCTCAAGATGATGTGAGGATGTGCGCAACTGGCCAATGGCACAACGCAAGGCATGGGAAAGGTGTGTATCCATATAGCTAGGACGAGTCACAAACCCATCCGTTGTGAGGTGTAGAAGATGCTCTCTATAGAAAGCCATCTTCGTACCCAACTCCTGTGTAGGCTCAATCCATGTCCTCCTGGTGTCGAGCTGGATCAGATCCTGACGAATGAGTCTAGTAATCTCCACCCGTGTCATGTACATCAGGGGTGTCTGTAAAGAGTACTGGAAAGGAGGCAGCCTATCCATGGTAAAACCATGTCTCTGAAAACATGATGTCATTTGTGCAAACCAGCATGATGTATCCCCCTGCAGAGCTAGCTGTCTGGATGACTCAAGGGCAAGCTTCGTATATCTATCTCTGGTAGTGTCCCACAAGCTGTGTACAAAGGAGACTGCTCTAGCGAGTGCCTCAATCTCAATAGGGGGAGCAGCTAGCTCCGCTCAAATGATATCATGTGGTACGGAGGCCTTGGCTCTAATCATCCTAGATATCATAGATACCAAGGGCCTCTCCATGACTTTCCACCCATCCTGACCTATAGAAGGTCCCCAAACCTGTACCCCATATAGCATAGTAGAGGCAACCAAAGTATCAAAGAGCCATAACTTTGTCTTGGGTTCCTGAAACTGAACTTGCGAGCACATCCTCTCCAATCCTCCCAAAGCTGCAGATGCTCTAGTCAGTCTAGTCTGTGCTGCTCTCCTCAAGGAAAATCTCAAGTGAATACTGCCCCCAGATATGTGTATGCATCTGTATACTCCACAACCTCCTGCCCATATGTGAAAATAGGTGTTGATCTTCTGATCCACTGCGGTGTGGTGTCAAACACCATAACCTTGGTTTTACCAAGGTTTACAGACATACCACTATCCTTTGCAAAGCTGTATAGAGCATCCAAGTGTCGTTGCATACCCTCCGGTGAGTCAGATATCAAAACAATATCATCAGCATATAACAACAATGGGATCCACGTCCCTGCCAACTTTGCCCCTCTATCACCCTCTCTGTCAATGTAATCAGACACCTCATCAACATACATACCAAATAGAGTAGGAGACAGTGGGCAGCCCTGTTTCACTCCAATAGTAGAGTGAACTAAATCAGATACCCCTTCTGGGGTGCAAACTCGTCCCACCACTGATCTGTACAAAGCCATAATCCCCCACATCAACTCTATGGGTACCCCCATCTCCTGTAGTCTACGCATCAATCGAGCTCTCGGCACCATGTCAAATGCTTTGCGGAAGTCCACAAAGCTACAATAAATCCGCTTCCCGTGTGACCTTCCCTCTTCAATGATGGCTCTAAGTGTCAGAATATGATCAAGAGTGGAGAGACCCCTCCTGAAACCTGCCTGACCCTTTGCCCGCATACCCTCACCCTCTTCCCAATCACTCAGGTGCTGCTCAAGAACGGATGCATATAACCGTGCCAATGTGTGTCCAACCATAATAGTGCGGTAGTTTCCCGGCTCTATAGGATCCCCTGCCTTGAAGATAGGCACAATAGTAGACAATCTCCAAGTCTCAGGTAACCCTTGACACATGGCACGATTGAACAATACTGCAAGAACCTCCATCAACATATCCCTAGCATGAATAAAATGCTCCGCCACGAAACCTTCATGCTCTAGCTTCCCAGTGTCTGGTGTAAAGAAATCCGTAATCTGTCTCTGGGACTGTCTCCATCCAGCTCTCCTCAGTAGAGTGTCTCTATGTCTGTGTACCTCTAGTAGATATAGTCCAAGACAGCTCTGATCCTCAAAACTCATGACTCTAGATAGAGGCCCAAAACCCTCTCTGAATAAACAATGAAAAACGGTCCCGTATCTCATAGTATACCGTGCAATGACATATGTAATGTAGCTCTATCTCTGGCTCTAGGTGACATAGACGGCATATCCTGCTATCTGGTGGTACCCCTCTGAATCTGCTAGTCTCAATCTCAAGATGATGTGAGGATGTGCGCAACTGGCCAATGGCACAACGCAAGGCATGGGAAAGGTGTGTATCCATATAGCTAGGACGAGTCACAAACCCATCCGTTGTGAGGTGTAGAAGATGCTCTCTATAGAAAGCCATCTTCGTACCCAACTCCTGTGTAGGCTCAATCCATGTCCTCCTGGTGTCGAGCTGGATCAGATCCTGACGAATGAGTCTAGTAATCTCCACCCGTGTCATGTACATCAGGGGTGTCTGTAAAGAGTACTGGAAAGGAGGCAGCCTATCCATGGTAAAACCATGTCTCTGAAAACATGATGTCATTTGTGCAAACCAGCATGATGTATCCCCCTGCAGAGCTAGCTGTCTGGATGACTCAAGGGCAAGCTTCGTATATCTATCTCTGGTAGTGTCCCACAAGCTGTGTACAAAGGAGACTGCTCTAGCGAGTGCCTCAATCTAAATAGGGGGAGCAGCTAGCTCCGCTCAAATGATATCATGTGGTACGGAGGCCTTGGCTCTAATCATCCTAGATATCATAGATACCAACGGCCTCTCCATGACTTTCCACCCATCCTGACCTATAGAAGGTCCCCAAACCTGTACCCCATATAGCATAGTAGAGGCAACCAAAGTATCAAAGAGCCATAACTTTGTCTTGGGTTCCTGAAACTGAACTTGCGAGCACATCCTCTCCAATCCTCCCAAAGCTGCAGATGCTCTAGTCAGTCTAGTCTCTGCTGCTCTCCTCAAGGAAAATCTCAAGTGAATACTGCCCCCAGATATGTGTATGCATCTGTATACTCCACAACCTCCTGCCCATATGTGAAAATAGGTGTTGATCTTCTGATCCACTGCGGTGTGGTGTCAAACACCATAACCTTGGTTTTACCAAGGTTTACAGACATACCACTATCCTTTGCAAAGCTGTATAGAGCATCCAAGTGTCGTTGCATACCCTCCGGTGAGTCAGATATCAAAACAATATCATCAGCATATAACAACAATGGGATCCACGTCCCTGCCAACTTTGCCCCTCTATCACCCTCTCTGTCAATGTAATCAGACACCTCATCAACATACATACCAAATAGAGTAGGAGACAGTGGGCAGCCCTGTTTCACTCCAATAGTAGAGTGAACTAAATCAGATACCCCTTCTGGGGTGCAAACTCGTCCCACCACTGATCTGTACAAAGCCATAATCCCCCACATCAACTCTATGGGTACCCCCATCTCCTGTAGTCTACGCATCAATCGAGCTCTCGGCACCATGTCAAATGCTTTGCGGAAGTCCACAAAGCTACAATAAATCCGCTTCCCGTGTGACCTTCCCTCTTCAATGATGGCTCTAAGTGTCAGAATATGATCAAGAGTGGAGAGACCCCTCCTGAAACCTGCCTGACCCTTTGCCCGCATACCCTCACCCTCTTCCCAATCACTCAGGTGCTGCTCAAGAACGGATGCATATAACCGTGCCAATGTGTGTCCAACCATAATAGTGCGGTAGTTTCCCGGCTCTATAGGATCCCTTGCCTTGAAGATAGGCACAATAGTAGACAATCTCCAAGTCTCAGGTAACCCTTGACACATGGCACGATTGAACAATACTGCAAGAACCTCCATCAACATATCCCTAGCATGAATAAAATGCTCCGCCACGAAACCTTCATGGTCATATGCCCTCCCGGTCCTCATCCTGTCAATGGCCCTCTGTACCATTCGAGCGGTAAAGAAAGTGCTCATGGCTGGGCACAGCTCTGCAGGGTCCGGAAGGGGTTCCTGTCCAGGAACCATATATAGCGATGTCGCATACTGACCCCATACATCAGGTGAAGTAATCGGTGGGGGAGTGGAGTGCTCATGAAAAAGTCGCCATGCCTCTCTTGAGTCCCTGCTCAAGAACATCTGGTATAAATCTCGCTCCAACTGAGCTAGGTAAGCCCGCTTCTTCTGTCCCACAAGGCGACGGAAAGCAATCTGAGACTGTTTGTAAGTGATAACTCCTAGCAGAAGATCTCTCTGAAGCTGGGCTCTCATCTCTTTGCATTCCTCGTCAGACCAACTATTCTGGGGCATGCTCCCAGACTGTCGCCTCCGAACCGGCCGGGTGTGTGGATATGCCACTGATGCGGCACTATGCAATGTCTCCGTCAGTAGAGTGGTGCACTCCTCCAGTGAGAGACCTGGACCAACTGTGCGTAGACGGTCCCAGATCTCCTTTGTATAAACGGAATCGGTCTCTGGTGTAAATGTGTAACGGGTATGTGACCTGCCTACTGATGTCTGGGTTGTACTGTACTGAAAAGAGACTGATAGTGTCAAAAGAGCATGGTCCACTGCTACACCCACTGGTCTAGCTCCCACTGTGAAATCCTGAATGGAGGGGATGAAGCTCGGCTGTGTCATGATATAGTCCACTGTACTGGCTCCATGTCTATGTGGAAAGCAAGTGAAACGAGCTGCCCCAGGAAATCGGTGTAGGCCATTAAGTATGGCTAACCCATGCGTAGTCGTCATCTCAATGAGATATCTCCCATACTCTGTCTTCTCTCTATCATGCGAGCATCTGTCGAGCCCCAACTCACCCACATCCATCTCTCTAAGCATCTCATCTGAAGTGTCGTAGAAGACTGTCTGTGGGTTGCCCGTTCGGGCATTGAAGTCCCCTAGGAGAATGATATCACCATCCCTAGAGAAGTCCCAAATATCATCATCTAGAAGAGAGAAAGGTGATTGCCCATTGGGTGGAGCATATACAGACGTAGTGGGAGGGAAGTAACATATGGCAATGTATAAAAATCGACCTGTGTCAGCTCTCAGCCTCACCCACATATATCGAGCATCCTCATCTCTCCGTACGACGCGTTTAGCCTGTGGGCTTTCTCCCATCTATATCCCACCACATGCGGCATCAACTGTCTATCTCTGAAACTGTCCTCAAATGCACCAATGTCCAACCTCATAGATCCATTACAGTTCCAAGTAGCCATCTTCAATGTGGTCCCATAGGTCTCGCACCGTCATGTAGTGCGTCGCTCGAGAATCACCACCCGACCATCTCTGTAGAAGGCTAGCTTTCCCTTCTCTCGTGCCGCTCTAATCTCTGGCATTAGAGAGAGTGAGGTCATCGCCAAGGAAAACACCTATCTTCTTGAGAATTGGTCTCTTCCTCAAGAATTCCTTCTTCTCTTCCAATGAAGGAAAGCGCAATATAAGAGCTCTCTCCTTTGAAGATTCGCTTTTCTTGCCTACTCTCCATGCCTTTGTATGCAAAGGCTTCTCCATCCCCATCATGGATGTGAGAGTTTTGACCTCTTTTTCCACATCATTTATGTCCTTGAGACCGGTTACTCTCACATGCAGTGCCGTTGTCCGCCTTCTTTGTTCCTCTTCGAGGTCATGTTGATAAGAGTAGGTGTACAAGGAGCTTCCTTACTTTTCCCTTTCTTAGCCACTTCAATCCATTTTTCGGCCTCTTGTACTTTCTTTTGCGTTTCGGATATGACTGCAGCCCATGACTTCTTCTCCTCATCTTCTTTGATGGTCCGTACCTGTTCTTTTATATCTTTCAGCTCTTCGATCACCGAAGGCTGAATTTCACCTTCTTCAAGAACACGAGATGCCGCCACTTCCATCAACTGTTGTTCGAGGGTTGAGACTTTCCCTTTGAGTCTATCAATTTCACCTCGCATCTCTTCTCGTTCTTCATTCCATGACTTGAGTAGGGCTGCTTTGTTTTTCACCGCTTCCGCTCTCCATTCCTTCATCTCTCTCTCAATATGCTTCAGCCGCTTATTAGTTCTCGTAAATGTAACTTTCGATGAAGGGGAAGCCATGAGAGAGAGAGACAGAGAGAGAGGTGCAGATTGGGGTTAGGGTTTCAGGATGGTCCTAAAGTGGAGGAGGTTTCGGAAAGTCGGCAAAGAGATTCATGGTTTTGTTTAGGGTTAGGTTTAGGTTTAGGTGGGATTAGGGTTTCGATGGGGTTAGGGTTTGGATGGAGTTAGGGTTTGGATGGAGTTAGGGTTTTAGGGTTTGGAAAAAGACCTTTCTGTTCAGAGGACCCCAAAGAATGGCAATGAGCTCGAAGGCGATGACGAACAGAGACTGAACGAGCAGATCGGGCAGCAGTGTACAGTGGTGAGCAGATTAGGGTTTGCGACAGTGACGAGCAGCAGGATTAGGGAGTTTGCAGCAGACCGTTCGCAGCAGTGTACAGTGGAGAGCAGATTAGGGTTAGGGTTCGCGACAGTGACGAGCAGCAGCCCCGGGGGGGGGGAGAGAGAGAGAGAGAGAGAGAGAGAGAGAGAGAGAGAGAGAGAGAGAGAGAGAGAGAGAGAGAGAGAGAGAGAGAGAGAGAGAGAGAGAGAGAGAGAGAGAGAGAGAGAGAGAGAGAGAGAGAGAGAGAGAGAGAGAGAGAGAGAGAGAGAGAGAGAGAGAGAGAGAGAGAGAGAGAGAGAGAGAGAGAGAGAGATTGACAAACACATGGCAGCTGATGTCTGCTGGCAGAGAGTGTGAACCCTGAGGAGAGGGAGAGACATTTTAACGTCTATTAGAGGCCAAAATCGGCCTATGAGACAAAACATATACATCAGTATGATCCAATCCACTGTGATCCCAAAAGGAAAATAAAGTGTGGGTACAAAACAGAATATAAAAGGAGTGGATAGTAGCTTGCATCAAGGGTATGGGGTGCTATGGGTATGCACTCTATATGCTCAATAGGTGATGTACAAATATGATATGCATAGGGAGGAGAGGCTCGGTGGTGTCATAACGCTCTAAGTGTCTGGAGTGGGTGTAGGATATAGTGCATCGATGGTTAAGGCATCGTGGCGATCCTCAAAATGCTCTGCGCATCGAGATCCACAGGGGTGCGCTGCTGACGTCTCCGTATCTCCATGTCATGGCGTGCATGAATCGCCTGAATCTCTCTCTGGTGGGGACGGGCTCTCCAGAGTGGGGGGTCTCGGTCGTCGACATTGTCGTCTAAGCTCCTCTGCTCTCTGTAATGTCACACCCTGCGTCGAACTGGGTCCTCGGGTGGTTGTGGGTCTAAAAAAATCTGTAATAGAAGTCTGGGGGGCCAATTGTATGTCCATCTGCTGCTTGAGAAGTGATGCACGGCGGCGCTGGAGCTCTACTAGGAAGCGACCTAGAGGGCGCGACCTAGAGGGCGCGACCTAGAGGGCGTTGGTCCTCCGTCTCCAATAAAGCCTTTATCTCTCTGGCCCCCCTGAAGAGCTGTGGGTAGCGGTCTCTGATGTCGTCGTATGCCTGACATCTACATGTGTAGTGCTCCTCGTCCTCCACCTCCTCTCGGCATATCCTGCAGAATCTCTCATCCCTGGGGGTATGTGTCTCTCGCCAAACCTCAATCTCGAGCTGGTGTGATGATACTCTGAGCTGCCCAATGGCCACTCTCTCTGCTCGAGCCATGTATGTATCCATGTATCGCGGTCTCTGGATGAAACCATCCGCTCTCACCGTCAGGAAGTGCTCTTTGTAGTGTTGCCTCTTTGTGGGAAGAGGCTCTCGTGGTGCTATCCATGTCTCCCTGACGTGTATCTGTAGTAGGTCCTGACGGATGATCCTCTTCCTCTCCGAACGAGAGAGGGTAATGTAGGGGGAAGAGAGGTCATACTGAAAAGCGAGGAGATCGGTAATGCTCATGCCATGGTGTGCTAACCATCGTTAGGTCTGTGCATATCATACTCTCTCATGCCCTGTCTCTGCCAAATATCTAGAGCTCTCAAATGCAAGCCTGGTGAGTTGGCTGGTGGGGAGCTCTCTGACTCTCAGAATAAAGGTCACCAGCTGAAAGAGAGCCTCCACTAGCATCGGTGGCGTGCCAAGCTCAGCTCGTATAATGTCGTGTGGAATGGAGGGCTTGCTGCGGAGCAAGCGTGAGATCATGGTGACCTGGGGCCTCTCAATCTGCGTCCACATCGCCTCCGTGATCCCTGGTGCCCATACTGCCGCTGCGTACATCAATGCGGGTGTCACTAGGGTATCAAAGAGCCACCCCTTAGTCCGGGGCTCCTGAAAATGTGCCTGAAAGCAGCGTCTCTCCAATCCTGCAAGTGCCGCATAGCCTCGCGTCAATCTATCTCTCGCTCCCTGTGCCTGAGAACGTGACACCTAGGTAGACATAAGAGTCCACTACCTCTATCTGTCCTCCAGTTGCGATGAAAGAGGCGCGATGGCGTATTGCCATGGAGGTATGGAAGATCATGACCTTGGTCTTGCCAAGGTTCACTGTGAGTCCTCTCTCCATGCAGAAGGTATCGAGCTCTTGTAAATGTGACTGTAGCCCCTCCTGTGACTCTGAAAGAAGGACAATGTCATCAGCATATAATAGTATGTGTATTGACGTACCTCCGAGGTCTCCTCCTAGCCCTCCTGCTCGCTGTATATAGTCTGTGATCTTGTCGATGTAGAGACTAAAGAGAGTGGGTGAGAGAGGGCAACCTTGTTTCACACCAATGGTGCTAACAAGGCTGTCTGATAGGCTGCCGGGGCAGCGCACCCTGTCTGTGACTCGTGCATACAAAGCATGGATGGCTCATAGCATGTCTGATGGTATCTATAACTCCTGGAGTCTCTGTAGTAGTCTCTCTCGAGGGACCATGTCGAAGGCTTTGTGGAAATCCACAAAGCAACAGCATAGTCTCAGCTTCCTCGCCTTCGCGCTCTCAATCAAGCAACGAAGTACGAAGATATGGTCGATAGTGGAAAAAGTGCGACGGAAGCCTGCCTAACCGGGTGCTCTGAGCCAAGCTGCCTCAGCGTGCGTACTGAGCTCTGCCTCTAGTACTGCCCCGTAGATCTTGGCCAGGATATGGCCTATCATAATAGTCCTGTAGTTCCCTGGGTCCATCATATCGCCGGACTTATGGATAGGCGCAATGGTATGCATAGTCCACGAGTCAGGTAGTCCCTCAACCAAAGCACGGTTGAAGAGATGGGCGATCAGGTGGGAAACTACATCGGCTGCGTATATAAAGTGCTCGCCCTGTAGTCCTGTGTGGTCTGCTGAACGGCCATGCTGTAGCCAATGGATGGCATGTCGTACTTGTCAGGGGAGCACTAGATTGTGCTCTCTGACTTCACTGGATAAGATTTCGGAAATACACTTCTGATTACAAGAACACCCACGAAGGGGAAATGATACAAGAATAACAACCCGGGACCAATAGGTATGGAAAATTGGACTAGAGATGATACAGGAGATCCCACAACCCGGGATCGTAAGTATGAGACAAGATGTCTGGATTATAAGAATTCCCTTCTCGGAGATGAACTAGATACAAGAAATAACTCGACTGGATCTCGTACTACGAGATTACAAGAGGACAAGATAGGATGTCCAAGATACAAGACTAGATAGGACTGGAACAAGGAACAAGACAAGAACAGGAACTGGAACTTGGAGAGTACTTACTTGGTGGTCACGACTCCTTGAGCTCCCAAGACTGGTATCCACAAGACTGAGAATGAATGTGGCCCAAGCCTCCTTATATAGGATTTCAAGGGCGGTTGTCAAGGGCAGTTGCGAAATGATGATGTCATCATGATGTCATCAATCCAAAATGGGACCTCCGAATATCAATATTGAGCGAGTAAACAGTCGATCTTAGGGTTTTGGCACATTCCGGACGCAATGGAAGCATTAGTTTCTCCAAACTCTAAGCCAATCATGAGATATAGAAATTGACATGGAATCTAAGGTTTAGATGGTTTCCTTGTCAATGACATCACCTCCCCCTCAAGCGACGAGTTCCACGAGGAGCGGTTATGTGACTCTGAGATCTTCTAGGACTTGAATCTTCATAATTCTTGGTCTTTGTAGAGTTCTTGATATATGGTACTGGAACAAGATGACGATGGATAATCCATGATGAAACTGGAAAGGGTTTGTAGTATATTGAGGTACAGAATCAAGGGTATGATTCTTATGATGAACTGTATTATTCTTTTGACTCTGATGATGGTCCTTCTGATGTGGGATGGTGATTGTGGAAGTTCTAATCCCAACTTGTTTCTTTTTCTTAGGGCATTTGAATACCATATGATCATGCTCTCCACAATAAAAGCATAATCCATTATCTTTTCGATATTGTCTTTCCTTTGTTGTAAGTCGTCTAACCATGATGTGATCCAATTGCATGGGTTCTGGTTGAGTTTCCTTGAGCATATGTTGTTGTGGAATAGAAGTAAAGTTGTATTCTCGATCTCTAATAGAAGTCTTCTTCTCTTGCTTTCTCTTGAACAACCTATTATCACATTCAATTGCTTGATTCATGAATTCATTCAAAGTATTTACCTTGGGCATGGTTAGCATGAGGTCCTTAACATCATCACATAAGCCCCATCGAAATTGGTTGATAAAATAATCCTCATGCCATGTGAGGTCACAAATGATTTGTCTGAATTCCGATGCATAGGTAGATGCCGGCCTATTTTCTTGATGTAGCTTCCTTAGCTTTGTTTCGGCAACACGTGAACAATTGGTATCTCCAAATGAGGATGTGAACTCTTGAATAAAGGCCCTGAAATCATGCAAAATATCCATGTCCTTCTCAAGGATAGGTGCAAACCATGAAAGAGAAGGACCACATAATAGAGTTCCTATGAGTCCTACTTGAGAAGCATCATCTGGGTACCTATGTGGTTGCATCCTTATGAATAGCTTCACTTGTTGTACAAATCCTCGAAACTTTGATCTCGTCCCATCAAATTGCTCAGGCATGCTCACTTTTGGACTTTTCTTCATGTTAGTTGTCATGGGGGTACTTGAAGAAGATTGACTAACAATGATCTGCAGCTCTTGGATTTGCCTCTGAAGTTCTGTGATTACATCTTGAATACTCTGTTGTTGAATCCTTTGTTGGTTCTCTCGTATCTCTTGGACTTGTTGTTGAATTACTTTAAGTGCAGAAAAAAATTCTTCTCGAATAATCTCCATGGTTCTTGGTCTTGATGAAGTTAGTCTTGCCAAAATGTCAGAGGAGCACTAGATTGTGCTCTCTGACTTCACTGGATAAGATTTCGGAAATACACTTCTGATTATAAGATCACCCACGAAGGGGAAATGATACAAGAATAACAACCCGGGACCAATAGGTATGGAAAACTGGACTAGAGATGATACAAGAGATCCAACAACCTGGGATCGTAAGTATGAGACAAGATGTCTGGATTATAAGAACTCCCTTCTTGGGGATGAACTAGATACAAGAAATAACTCGACAGGATCTCGTACTACGAGATTACAAGAGGACAAGATAGGATGTCCAAGATACAAGACTAGACAGGACTGGAACAAGGAACAAGACAAGAACAGGAACTGGAACTAGGAGAGTACTTACTTGGTGGTCACGACTCCTTGAGCTCCCAAGACTGGTATCCACAAGACTGAGAATGAATGTGGCCCAAGCCTCCTTATATAGGATTTCAAGGGCGGTTGTCAAGGGCAATTGCGAAATGATGATGTCATCAATCCAATATGGGACCTCCGAATATCAGAATTGAGCGAGTAAACATTCGATATTAGGGTTTTGGCACATTCGGGATGCAATGGAAGCATTAGTTTCTCCAAACTCTAAGCCAATCATGAGATATAGAAATTGACATGGAATTTAAGGTTTAGATGGTTTCCTTGTCCATGACAGTACCATGCCTGCCGTGAATAGGGTGGATATCACAGGACGCGGTGTGGGAGGGATCGGCAATGGCGGCGGCCCTGGGACGTCATATAACCTTTGGGTGTAGGTGTGCCAGGTCTCAGGATCTGCTATGGGCGTAGGTGTGCCAGGTCTCAGGATCTGCTATGGGCGTAGGTGGGTGTGGCTCGTGTAGGGCCCTCCACGCAGTGGTGCAATCCCTACTCATGAGAAGGTCAAACAACTCTGCCTCCTGTTGCTCCTCGAAAGCTCACCGCTTCCGGCGTGTGAGGGCTTGCATCTGTCGTCGTGCCCCCCTCTCTGTGATGGATCCCAAAATACTCTGTGCTTTGAGATGTCGGTATAGTCGTCTACACTCCTCACCATACCATCTATTCTGGGTGTATGCCCCAGCCGTGTCGGATGTGCAGTGCTGTGGGTGGTGTATGGGAAGCTTAGAGTAGCGGATGTGTGGAGGATCGAGGAGAAGTGGGCGGTGAGGGTATCCAAAGCATGTAATTCGCAAGGTCACTTAGTTCTTGGGCTCGGAAGCTCACTATGTCGCCCCATAAGTACTTGCAATTTGGCACCTCACTGCAAACTCCCCAAGCACCTCGTTGTCTTGGATAGAAATACAAGGGGGGCTTTTGCCCATGGGCTGCAACAGGGGGAGGGAGGGGGGGGGGGAGGGGGGGGGAGAGGGGGGGGGGGGAGAGAGAGAGAGAGAGAGAGAGAGAGAGAGAGAGAGAGAGAGAGAGAGAGAGAGAGAGAGAGAGAGAGAGAGAGAGAGAGAGAGAGAGAGAGAGAGAGAGAGGGAGGGAGGGAGGGAGGGAGGGAGGGAGGGAGGGAGGGAGGGAGGGAGGGAGGGAGGGAGGGAGGGAGGGAGGGAGGGAGGGAGGGAGGGAGGGAGGGAGGGAGGGAGGGAGGGAGGGAGGGAGGGAGGGAGGGAGGGAGGGAGGGAGAGAGAGAGAGAGAGAGAGAGAGAGAGAGAGAAGAGAGAGAGAGAGAGAGAGAGAGAGAGAGAGAGAGAGAGAGAGAGAGAGAGAGAGAGAGAGAGAGAGAGAGAGAGAGAGAGAGAGAGAGAGAGAGAGAGAGAGAGAGAGAGAGAGAGAGAGAGAGAGAGAGAGAGAGAGAGAGAGAGAGAGAGAGAGAGAGAGAGAGAGAGAGAGAGAGAGAGAGAGAGAGAGAGAGAGAGAGAGAGAGAGAGAGAGAGAGAGAGAGAGAGAGAGAGAGAGAGAGAGAGATGTTCTTTTAACAGGTGGGCCATGTTTGGAATTGCTGTTGGTCTTCTGACAGAATATGCTACGGGATCAGATTTTGTTGACCAATTGAAGATTATCATTTCGAACCTTGGAATTGCTGATCTTGAATGAACCTCAAGTTGGAGACAGGCTGGTTTGCTCAAAGTGCAGTTTACATCCTGTTTCTTGCCCCCTAGTTTGCATCAATCGGGTGAAATTGCAGGTGGCTTTAAATTAAATTCTCTTTCTTGTCTGTGTTGTACTACCTGGGCAACAGTGGATATTCATTGATGCCATATTTTCGTGTCCATAATTTTCTTGCCATTTATCACGTCAGCTGTATTTTACATCTTGAAAGCTCTTAAGCTTAAGGGAATCACTGCTCTTGTCCCTTTGAGGAGTGCAGCGTTGAACTCTCTGACTGGCAGTTGAATGCATGCTAATGATGTGTTTTTTTTTGGTTTTTGGTAGATTATAAAATTATGACTTTCACCTCCTGAAATATGTCCAGGTAGATAGATGTATATTTTTGTCTGATATAAACAAGTGTGGTTTCAAGTGAGTGTTGGTTGTGGACTTAGTCTGATATAAACAAGTGTGGTTTTAAGTGAGTATTGGTTGTGGACTTAGTCCATCGGTTTATGTATTCATTAGTCCAAAATTCTTGCCTCATACATTCTTTTTTTTGCATGTTGGGCCTTTTACTAGACAGAAATGAGCAGTGACCAGAGTTTTTTGGTGGAGAAAATTAGTGCCAGATCCACTATTTTTTTGCTTGGGAAATTGTTGTGAAATCTAGAAGCAATAGTGGATTGGAGATCATTGACAAGCTTTTTCACACAAAACTTAGGCGTGTGTTTTTGTGTGAGTTCCTGGAGCTTAAACTTATTTGCGTAAGATTTTGTGGATTTTTTTAGGGGATAGATGAACAAGTGCAATGGCAAGTGAATACATCCTAGCTTTTATGAAGGTCTACCTTGAATGATAATTTCATGGTAAGAACTTGCTCCTAAACTTGGATAACATAATAGACTGAATGATAAGCCTGTCTATACCTTGTGAATGCCCTTATTGAACTCAAATACTTGAATGTATTGATTATTTACAACATGGCTCAGCTGACAGGCACCATTGTAAAGGAATCACAAAGCTTGCCTACGATTTTGATAGGAGAAGAACTTGTTCGCTTTTGTTTGTTAAGGCACATATGGATGAAGGGCTGTATATAGGAGTTGATTGACATTGAAGGAGTTATTCTGCATTTTGATCTCTCTCTCTCTTTATACTTGTCAGTGGACCAAGCTAAGATATAAGGGGTATGTTATATTAGCACTTTTTGTGCAAGATCTTAGAGTGACAAAGTGGATAACAATAATGCATGCAATGTGAGATGGGTCATAGATTGATCCAGTGCTTGCTGGATATCATAGAATATATGCAACAATGGCCATCCCTTAGAAAAAGAATGCTTGCTTGTAGGGCAATTTTGACAAATATGAAGATAGGTGCTTTCATATAGATACATAACCCAGCTGGAATTGACATTTGACACCAATATTTTATAAGTACATCTTAATCCCTGCCACACGTATTGGGATTGTAGATACATCTCATGATATTGATGGTGAACATGTTTTGTGATAATGAACTTATCGTCAGACTTTAAGAACTTCAAATGTATCTTTGGGCTGAAGCAAATGTTTGGACCTCACACCAAATAAGATGGATTTCTTTTCATGGTCCATTTGGCGACATCTGAACTCTGCACTCGAATGCCTTTTTTTTTGAGGTCCTATCCAAAACATTGCTTAAAAGGTTGTATAATTACTCACACCAAAATCTTAAATTTGAGGGAAAATATTGTCGTACACTCTCAGATCCCATTCTTTTGAGCATCACCCATGAATGGCTCTCTTTTTAACTCGGTGGATATCCATCCTACGATAGTGTTGAGTGTATGACCCTTGTAAGTTGTCCTTGTGGATAAATGAGAATATTATCTTCTTAATAAATGCATCATACATATGTATGATCGATATAGTTTTGCATGTGTGCATGTACATGTCTGTATGCATGTATGTATGTTTGTGTGTGTGCATGTAAGTATGTGTCTCTGTGTGCATGCAGGTAGGTATGTATGTATTATGTATGTATGTATGTATGTATGTATGTATGTATGCATGCATGCATGCATGCATGTATGTATGTATGTTTGTATGTATGTATGTATGTATGTATGTATGTATGTATGTGTGTGTGTTCATATATGTATGTCGAAACCTTCAAGTTATGAATTATAACCCTGAGAAAGGTAATCAACAGGTTTTAGAATTAAATTGTTACTAATGCAATGGGAGCAGCTGTCGTGGAAGGATGTTGATGCTCAATGAGGATTGCAATTCTAGGTAGTCAGATGAAATAAAAGCAAGATGGCCCTAAACTGATCAGGTATCCAAATAGCTTGCTGCCATATGTATGCAAGACAAGTGATTTTTATCCCTAAAGTTTTAGGAAAACATGGGTGGAATATTAGATGCTTCATTTTTCTACCCTTTGATCTGCCATTAATCCAAAAGAAATATAGCATTTGAAGAGCATTCAAGAAGCACTATGTGTGAGTGTGGACATTGGTTAGGAATCACTAAAGCTATGGGGCTTTCATTGGGAATCAAGATGATAAAGTTTTCTTTATTTGAGAAGAAATGTGGGTAGCTGAGGACCACAGAAACCCAATTTGATGAAGACCAAAACATGTGAAGTAAATTTCAAAGGATAAAGATTTGCTAAACATATGTATCACTTTATAGTCATAGTCATTATATTAATACATAAAAATGAAATTTTCATACACGTTTTTTTTTTACCAAATGTAAGTGTAAAAACATTCTATACTTACTTACTTACTTACTTACTTACTTACTAACTTACTTACTTACTTACTTACTTACTTACTTACACACACACACATACATACATGCATGCATGCATGCATACATGTACGTACGTACATAAATACATACATACATACATACATAGATTACATTACATACATACACACACATATACATACATACATACATACATACATACATACATACATACAAACATTCATTCATACATACATACATACATACATACATACATACATACATATATACATACATACATACACACACATACATACATACATACATACATACATACATACATACATACATACATACATACATACATACATACATACATACATACATACATGCATACATACATGCATATCTGCAAGCTCTTTAAGATTCATGTACAGACTAGAAAAAAAGATGCCTACCAATCTATAACACTAGCCATAGACTAATCTTTGAATATCTGGTTAGACTTAGTATTCTAGGAAGGCCAATGCAAGTGGAAATGTTTTTCAAGTGAATCGAGTTCTTTGGTCAATGACAACAAGCTTGTGCTTTATATACATTCATAAAAAGGGAAGACAATTTCCACACTTATTACAATATTTTATAAAAAAAAATTATTTCCTTAAAAAAGTAATATCTTGATATACATTAGAGGGCATGACTAGTAGAGAAGTGGAGAAGAAGAGTAAGAGGCATTCCATAAGAAGATTGTTCTAGACATATCTTGCCTATAATTCCAAGTAAGTCTACTAAGCAAAATTCCCAAAATTTACCGAGAAGAATTGCAATATTTGATTGCATCTTAAGAGAAGTATTCAAAAAACTATGGCTGAGGCATCCAAGTGCTTATTCACACAATATTTTTGGTCACTCCATTCTCAAAAAGACAATCTTGCACTGCACATTGTTATTGTAGATGTTTTGAAACTACAATGCATTGCCTAGATTTCTTGTGTTCTAGGGGATCAATGATCCCCGATCCTCCATTCATTTTTAGTTGAATGAAACAATCTCGAGAGCAATGCATTCATGATCTATTTGAAAATTTCTCCATATAAATCTAATTAGATGTTTCATGAAAGGTGAAAAAGTGTTTTTATTTGAGTCAATTTGAAGTATGTGAATCACAATATAGGGTAGAAGCAAACTATGGTGATTCTGATCTTATGGCGATTTTCCTCCAAAAGATGTATCCATTAAAAGTTTTGGAAGGAACCCTAAGTACTTAATAAATCAACCCATAGTAGAGTGAAAATTGTAACTTGCAATGGGTAACCAAGGTACTATAGAAAGAAATAGATTTATAAACACTAATCTTGAATTCAATCCATGTACATTTACAATTGTGAGTGGCTCCTTCCTAGGAAAGCACGTTATCAACAAAAATAGTACTTGGCATATTTAAAATCATTACCAAAATTCCATATAAATTCCAATCATGATCGTGCATTAAACGAGATTAGCTATGAAGAATTGTCATAAGCATTATGATCCTCCAATAAATGAGATTACTACAAGAGTGAAGGGGAGCTTCCAAGCTCCTTGCAGTGCCGATTAGCTTTTTTTGATGGCATCACAATGCTCCTCTGTAGTTGCTTGTGAAGACTTGCAAAATAACACAAAACTGGAGAGCAAAGAATATGATTTTGTTGTACGTAGGTTCACAAATGGATGATCTCAATATAGTTTGTGGTTGACTAGGCCACTATGTGTTTTATTAGAACAAATGTATACATGAGTTTTGACTTCCATTTGGCCTTTCATATAGACACTAACACTAACAATCCGTAACAATCTTCCACTAAAGGCCAATATGTCTTATATGACCTAGGGAGAAAAATAAAGAATGGCAAAAAATATCTGAGTATGAGCATATGAACTATATCTCCCACTTGATGGGCATGTTAAATAGTGTACAAGGGACTATGTAAAACAAGGTCAAGTGACCCCCACCAAGTGACATCATTGTCTATGGCTATCTTGTGGTAGGTCTTTTGTCAAAGCATCTATTGCATTTTCTTGAGTATGAAACTTATCAATTAAAATGCGCTCAATGGCTAAGTAATCATGAATAATGTGATACCACACCTCAATGTGATTGGACTTTGCATCATAGACTAGATTCTTAGCCAATGCAATAACACTTTGACTATCACAGAGTAAACAAGGTTCATGCTGAGGTATGCGCATGTCACATGCTAGTCTAGAAATCTACAACACTTCTTTACATGCCTCACTAGTTGCAACATACTCTACTTATGTAGTGGAAACAACTTTACATTCTTGAAGGTGAGATCTCCAAGAAACAACACCACGAGTAAAGTGAAAAATGCACCTTAAACTATGATTTCGATTGTCTACACAACCACATAGTCAGATTTGTGTATCCAATAATGGATGGATCACCTCTATCAAAGCATAAACACATATCTTTAGTGCCACGTTTATATCTCAATATCATTTTGACTGCTTCCGAATGTTTCTTTCTAGAATTGGATAAATATCTACTCACAAGTCCCACGACAAATGCAATGTTTGGTCTCCTAGCTACCATAGCATACACGAGAATACCAATAATAGAATCATAAGGAAATTTGTTCATGAATTTCTTCTCTTCATTAGTTTTTGGACAATCATCCTTGCTCAACTTCACATATGTAGGCAATGATATACTCAATGCCTTTCCACTATGCATATTGAATATGTGAAGTACTTTGCTTAAGTATACACTTATATGCATCAATTACTGCTACCATGAGTAATGCGCATGCCAAAAATATGTTTAGCATCTTCTAGATCTTGCATGTCAAAATTTTGACTCAACTTTGTCTTTAAGAGAGACACGTCTTTTGGGAATCCTAACAATCAACATATCATCAACATAAAGTATCCAACATATGCTTCCATTTTGAACATCTCCTCATGTAGAGACAATGATCTTTATTGCTAATAGGCTTGGGACTTCATGAATGCATGAAATTTTTGATACCATTGTCTAGGTGATTGCTTAAGTCGCAAGAATGCAACATGCACATCCATTTGGACCAATTCTAAGTCCTCTTGCTACAAGATCTTGTGAACATGCGTACAAAGAGAGTACAAAATTGGAAAACACAAAAAAAGAAAAAATGCACAATAGACGAGATAGTACATAGTATTGGGTCTATTGGATAAATCTCTAGAGTGTGTGTATTTATAGTATTTTTATTATGTCCAAATATAGATGTTACAATGAGGGAGATCGCTTTCAAAAGTAGGTGTGTGAGTAAAAAGTTGCTCACTTTTACGGAGAGCCTTAGCTTTTATTTACAAAAGTCGCTGTTGGCATCATCTGGGAAGAAGCAAGTACGGGCATACACGCAGATCTAGCACTGAGGCAACCCATCAAATTTTTTCAATACTTACATTATTTTAAAAGTGATTCTCATCACTGAAAACCATTGTAAATACCGTTTCACCTTTTTGTAGCTCCATTTTGTGCAAGCCGGGGAGTCCTCGAGCTTGAGGAGCTTTAGAAGTAATTGCCTACCAAGTTTCATAATTTTCAGAGCTCGTTTGAGCCTCCAAACTAGCTTAGGGACCTAATTTTTAACTAGGCCGAACAATAGGTCTGAACAGGACCAAAGCTAGTCAAAAACTATAAATAGAGCTAGAGAGCTGATTTTTGAGGTGAGCTTGTTGTAGATTTGAACTTGTATGAGAACTCTTTTGCAATAGAAGTTACTCCATTGTCTCTCTCTCTTTGTTCTTGCCTTGTGCGCGCATGTGTGTGCATGTTAGTGTGCTTCTCACTCACACATTTGTGCCATCATTTGTTCGAGGTCTTCATACCATCCTCATGTCTTCCCGGATTGACATTAAAGGAGGTGCTACTCATCACTGAGCTACACCAAATTTTGGTGCCGTTGCCAGGGATTTGAGCTTTGAGGACGAGCGTGTGATGGTAAGACATAGAGAGGACACGTTGGAAAGGTAAGTAGTAGGTTATTTCTATTCCCACTCCCATTTCATTCACCTCATTTGCATAGTGAGAGTTTGAGAGAGAGCGAGTGCACTGTTGTGTTTGTGTGTTTTTTGCATGATTCTTGCAGGTTTCAACAGCATCACCATCCCTAGCAAGCTCTGCAGGTAAGGAATTCATCTGCGCAAGCCCCGCGACACACTGAAAAGTCGGCCATATCACGATTCTGAGTGCACCACGACACAGCGTAGGCTGAGAGCTTCTAGGATCACTAGGTTGATCATTAGAATTCACCATATTCCGGTCTATTGCGACACACCGAGGTATCGCGACACATCCTTCTATCGTGACACACCCATCTATCGTGACACACCCATCTATCGCGACACACCCATCTATCGCGACACACCCATCTATCGCGACACACTCATTTATCTCGACACACCAACCTATCGTGACACACCCGCCTATTGTGACACACCCATGTATTGCGACACACCCATCTATCGCAACACACCCATCTATCGCGACACACCCATCTATCGTGACACACTGAAATATCATGACACATCCATCTATCGTGACACAGAGGTATCGCGACACACCGGCCTATCGCGACACACCCATCTATCGTGACACATCGACCTGAGCTATCGCGATACACCGGCTTTACGCATAAATTTTTGGGGAGGTGTAAATTGTGTAATTGTGGTAATTTTGGGCTTGAACTTCTGGTAAATAGGGATTACCTTAGAGTCTTATAAGTGGGCAAAACAACTAGAAAACCTTACATAAATTCCTGAACCCTGAGAACCTGTTTTGACCCCCAAGTGCCTGAATGGTCATAACTTCACCATATGAACTCCGATTGATGAGATTTTGGTCTCGTTGGAAATCTCGTTGAGAATCCTACATGGAACTCGATTGGTTTTTGTAAAAATCATATGTGGAGTTTTAGAACATGTATTTTTAAGTGGGCCATTAGGTGGGAACTAGTGGTCATAGGAATTTTGGGGGCACAGTGAGCTGCTCAAAAAGGGATCTATACTTCTTAATGTGCGTCTATCAATTCATTGTGATAAAAGAGCCACATTAACTTGTGAACATTTGCAGGAACATTGTGATCAATCAAGGCATCCAAAGCAAGCTAGCAAGGACGGATACCAAGCTTGGGAGAAGGCTTCCTGGGCTTGTGTAGCTACCAGAGCAACAAGGATTGGAGGTTGGAAGTTCTCTCAACCCCCTTTTGTCAATTCCTAGCTTAGGCTAAGTGCGAATTAGGTGTGGTGAGTAATTAGAGCAACACTAGGCACGATTCAACTCCAAGAGAACTAATCAACTAAGTACAAGCATTAAGCAAGTCTTAAATGCAAAAAATCTAAGGGAAAAAAGTAAACTTGAATCGACAATTATCAAGTGCAAAATTCACTTAAGTATTCCTGACGACATGATTTCAAACAAGGGCTTAACACAATAATCAACTAAAAAGAACAAAGTGATTGATAGGAACTAACCTCCAACGAGATTGTACTTGGGACTAGGGGGTAGAGAAACCAGGCATATGAACCTTAGGTCAGGGAGACACTAAGGCCGAGACAGACAAAGCCTTAGGTCCTCTGAAGCTAGTGTCAATCATATTGCTAGGTCTTGGGCTTAGCACTTGAGTGATTATCCATACACTCTAAGTTCAAAAACAAGCGATTCTGAGATGTCCTATAACATGGAGAGACCAGTAGGTACTTCAGGAGTGGCGTACCTGGAAAAGCTAGAAGGACCTTACAAGACTCAATTGGAATATATTAGGAGCAATCGTCTAGGTGCTCGCATCTATGAAGACAGCCTGAGAAGATCTGTGGTCTAGATTAAAAACCCAGATCAACCCCATGGACTAGAACATCCAGTAATCAAGTTCGAAAATGGAGCATATCTAGATAAAGAAGGAACGATTTATATGGTCACCACCCTTCCAGAAGGACAGACGAGCTCGAAAATGTGATCCCGAAGACATACATGGGTGACATAGAGCAAGGGAACTTAGGAAGAGAGCCGAGAACTCCCCGAGGCAAATCAATCCTGACCAGAATAATTACTCCAGAATGGGTTCTCAAGACAATAAGAGCATAGATCTACTTTTTAAACCGAGAGACTGACAAAGCCTTTTGGAGGTATAAGCCTGACAAGCCTAATGAAGTAGGAATGCTTACAATATATGAATTCAAAGATCTTGACTCCCCAAGCAAAGTGACCTACCTAGACACTACTTCAGAGAGGATCTTTGTGGTCACAGAGCATGGTAGACATGCCTACACTTGGAAGGGTGAATTTATTTTTCCCCAACCAAGATCTAATGGCTCCTACAGTCATCAAGGAGCTCGGACCTCCCAAGCTCATGGAGCTCATAGGGACATAAGTAGAGACATGCCAGAAGTAGGTTTTGCCAATCCCCTGGGAAGAGAAAGGATGAGAACAGAAACGGATAGAGAAGAAACCGAGAGACCTAGAGCCCGAAGAAACCAAAGAAATGCTGATGATTTTCCTTTGCCAAGACCTAGAGAACACACTAGGCCTCTGAGGCCAACCCAACTAGTTAAGTCCATGAAGAATTACTTCGATGGCACTGGAGACCCTTACGACCATGTGGCAGAATTTAGGCAAGTCTTGAGAGCAGAAGAAGTTGAGGATCTATTCACGTAGTACAATGCTTTTGGTCTAACCCTTAGAAACACAGCCCTTACATGGTTCCAACCACTACATGAGAGGCAGTTTAGGAGTATAGACCAACTTTTAGAAGCTTTCGTCACTGAGTTTTCTAAGATTGGTATACGGCAAATACTTCCTCACTGATTCATAGCTTCAAGCAAACACCTCAAGAGATAGTTAGACTGGTAGGAAGACGGTTTAGGAAATACCTAGAGAGGTGTCCTGTGCCTGAGCTACCCACACCAGCCAAACAGGTGGCTTTGTTCTTAGATGGATTGTTGAGCACTAAGCTAAGATCATATGTGTATCTGAAGGACCCCAGAACCATAGAAGAATGTGTGCGCATGTGCATAGACATTGAGGATAATCTTGGAGAGGAGCTGGAGCGTTCAAAAATCTACAAGGATTCAGATAGCTCTAGCAGCCTCACTTCCGATCAATCCACATCTATCGAGGAACTTGCAGAGAAGGCAGCTCAAAAACTAGGTGTCTCTAGCAAACAAATTCCAAGATTTGCCCTAGTTAAGCGATGCTATACTTGTGGAGGAGACCATCTGGCGAGTGTATGTCCCATTATGGCCCAACCCCAAGTGAATCCTAGTAGCCAGTACTGCACCATAGAGCAAAGGTACACCAATCACACCACACAAGACTGCCCATATAACAAACAAACTATTGGGCAAAATTGCCCTCAACCATATCCACAACAAGGAAGATACCAGAACCAGTACCGACCATAGTAGTATGGTAGGCCCTAGCAACCCTACCAACCACCCTATCAAGGGCAGTAGAGACCTCAACCAGTTCTAGCGCAGCAACCCCCTACTCTAACCAATGTGATTCCAATGAAATATGCATTTGCAGAAGAAAATCTAAACAAAGCCATAGTCCTAGTAACACCATTGCTATCAGAAAGTGACCCAAGTGATCATAATTTTGACTCTACACATATTGATAGCCCCCAGGCTTATTACATGCAATCACCCGAGCATAATGAGTCATACTATTATGAAGAACCCAGTGAATCTAGTTTGGAGCTAGATTATGTGAATGTCATGTACGCAAAGCCAAAATCTAGACCTTAGCCTAGGCAGATAAGACCTCCATTTCCTAGAGGGCCATGCTTTCGATGTCAAGGAGATCACCTCATTCGTGATTGCCCTCTACCGGCACCTACACAAACCCAATCTGTGACAATTTAAGGCTTTTGCCCAGATTGTGGAAAGGAGCATTTGTTATGAGAGTGTCCCAAGAACCCCATCAACATGCCAAAAATTGCTCCTATCAATGTTATTGGGCTAATAGTAGACTCTACAGGAAGCATAACTTCCCAGCCCCAGTGCAAGTGGTCACTAGAGCTTAAGCCTTGCAACGAACTCAAGGTGTAGGGTAGGAAAAGAGTTCTGAGGTTAGCGAGTCAGAGAGTATAACCAAGAAAAGGACAAGAGCTTGGAGAGATACCCGCGAGAGAATGAAAAGACAATGGTCACAGAAAATGAGTGAACTTGAGGAAAGCTTGAGAGAAACAAAAGTAAAGATAAGTGAACTCACATCTCAAACTCACTCTCACACTACCCCACCACCAGCATTTCCATCTCCCTCCAATCCATCACCTTCCATTTCCCAACCTTCTAATCCACCACACATAAACCACCCACCACCCATAGTAGGATCAGTCTTAGCCGATCCCACTCCTGAGGATCTAGACATGATGCTTAAAGCATATCAGACCAAAATCCAAGAAGGGCCAAATGTGACAGATCATGACAAATGTTACCCTAGAGCCGATCTGGAGATAGAGAGAACAAAACTTTGTGCTAAGATGGTGGAATTGGCGCAAGCCATGTTTGAGGCCAGTCGCTTGTTCAATATCTCTAGCTCCACTAGAACACCATTGCATTTTGACGGTCTATTAGATAGATTGGAGAGGTTACTTGCAAAGTCTGGAAAAGGAGCCATCTCACAGTCCAAAGAGAGTGCAAGTGATAGAATAAGCATTCCTCCCCAGGAAGCTTATGTGCCTAATCCACTGAACCAGACACCTCTTCTTCTATGAATCAGTATTCACCAGAATTCCTACGAGAGATTCAAGAAGAGAAATGGGTGAAAGAAAGTGAAGCCCCGCCTCCAATTTAACTTGTGGATGACACGCACGATCAATTCCCACAAGACATTCCTTCCATTTATGGAGAGTAGGAGAGTGCCCAATCTCATGAGAGGTTAGACTTTGAGTCTAATTCCTTGCAAGAATTACCCCATTTCACAAGCCCATGGGAAACTAAGTCTACTTGCATGAGGGCGCCCACGGTCATGATAAGAAACAAAGACTCTATCATACCTAGGAATACGGAGGTAGTAAAGAACACTAAAGTACAATGCAATCTCACTTTAGAAGAGCTACTCAAGGTTAGACCAGAATTGTGGAAACATGTAGCCAAACAAGTGCCAAGCGTAGCAAAACCTTGTTTCCAGGTAGGATCTATAGAACAATGCCAGAAATACCATTGGATAAGATAGGAGACATGAGCGAAGGAGAAGAAGGAAATACCTATCTTCTCATTACCCATCAAGGGTACACAACAAAGGCAATTTTGGACTCAGGTGCAGGAGTTGCAATTGCTACCACTTCCCTATGGAAGTACTGGGGCAAGCTGGCACTCAAACCGACGAGAATGAAATTGCAGATGGTCGATGGTCACATTGAGAAACCCTTAGGATTTCTAGAAGGAATAACTCACTACATGTGGTGTTGAGTTCGAGCATACTTTTGTTATATGCGACTTTAGCAAAAATCAAGCCTACGAGATGATTTTGGGAAGACCATTTATGTGGCAGTTGCAAGTGGTACAAGATTGGGGAACCAATTCTTTGTATTTGCAACACTTAGGTGTCACGATCAAAGTTAATCTCAAGGATTACTCTCATAGAGATGTCCCTCCCATCCAATGGAATCCCATCCATAGAGCCAAAGATGATACTGACTCAGTGCATTCCATAGGATCAGGATCCTCATGGATGCATGAAGACACACACTTATGGATGTGCAAATTAGCAGTAGAGGAAGAGAAGAGAGAACACGCCAGAGAGTTAGGTGCGAAGGAAACCCATCGATCCATTCAAGACCAAGCCTATGCACCTATAGTATTTCCAGACGAAGAATTTGAACCCCACGGTTGGGCGGAAATTTTAGAAACTATGGATGTAGCCATCAATGAAGAACAGTGGACACCCCACTATGATGAGGATGGCTATGACATTTCAGTCTTCACAATAGAGCCAATTATGTGTGATCCAATCATTGAAGAATGCGAACTTAGCACTGATGCATTCGAGGATGCAAGTGACTCTGATCTAGAGTCAATCATTATGGACTCACCTTTTGCATCTGACGAGGAATATTTCTACAAAGTGGAAGTTCACCCTCAAAGATATGAAGAGGTTACCAATGATGTGAGATTAACCACACAAGTGACCATCAAGAGTGAGGGAAAGAAGAGGAAGAAGAGAGAAGTCACACCAGAGGAGGAAGAATCCTTGTTTGAGGTCCCAGAAAACTTTAAGAAGTACGAAATAGAATACAAGAGAGTCATGATAAGAATGCCAAAACGCGATGCACAAGTAGGAGAGGCCTATGATAACAAAGAAACCACCAAGAAAATTGTGATAGACATAGAAGAAGGAGAAGAAAAATGTACATACATTGGACATGACCTGACGGCAGAAGAAGAGCAAGAGTTGATAGCCTTGCTGAGAGAATACAAAGATGTATTCGCTTGGAGTTACAGGGACTTGAAAGGTGTAGACCCTGACATATGCTCACACAAGATCCCCATGACCTCAGAGGCCAGATCCTCTAAACAGAAGCCATACACATACAATGACAACTATGCTGCCCATATCAAAGAAGAAGAAGGTTCACACAGCCACTATCAGAGATACTTATCCGCTTCCTATCACTGAGCATCTATTAGAAAGGGTAGCAGGCAAGGAAGTGTACAGCTTCCTGGATGGGTTCTCTGGTTACAATCAAGTGGCCATTGCACCAAAAGATCAACATAAGATGGCATTTGCCACAGAGTGGGGCATATTTGCTTTTCGTGTAATGCCATTTGGTCTAACTAATGCGCCTGCAACCTTCCAGATATTGATGTGCCATGTGTTTTAAAGAGTTCTTGAGGAAGAATTTGGAAGTCTATGTTGATGATCTCTGTGCTCATTCCAACATTAGACAGACACATATACCTGAACTCAGGCAAATCTTTGACAAATGTAGAGAATATCAAGTCTGTTTGAACCCAAAAAAGTGTGTTTTCATGGTCAGACAAGGCAAGATTCTAGGACACATAGTGTCGAAGAACGGCATATCAACTGATGAAGAGAAAGTGAGAGCTATCGTAGAACTACCTAGGCCAAAGAATGTCAAGGAAGTGCAAGCTTTCATGGGTGGCTATTACCGACATTTTATACACATGCATGCCATCATTGCAAAGCCTCTGTATGGACTTTTGACTAATTTTGAGTGGACTGATGAATGTGAGAAATATTTCAATGAGTTTAAATGGCGATTGTGTTTAGCACCAATCTTGACTACACCAGATTGGAACAAGCCATTCCATGTCCATGTGGATGCCTCCAACTATGCTATTGGGTGTGTACTTGCACAACCTACGGACGAAGGTAATATGGGTCTTCCAAATGCCTATGCTAGTAGGCAGTTAAATGAAGCTGAATGAAATTACTGTTGGGGATGTAAGGGTCATGTGACCTTACCCCCATATTCATATATATACATCATATATAGAGCATTGCCTCACGAGAGTTCATTATGTGGGTTTCGAGGCTCCCACGCATGTCCGCGCGTCTCTCCTCTCTTCTCTCTCCCTCCATCTCCTCCTTCCTCCTCTTGTTCTGCACACCAAAGCCCTTCATTGGTATCAGAGCATGCTGAAGGCTTGTGTGCAAGAAGCTTCAATAGAAGCTTAAGTGAGAAGAGGTAGAAGTGCAGGTCGGCATCTCTTGACATCAGTTCAGTATTTCGGTCATAACTCGATCTATGAAGTTCGTATTGATGCGTTTTAAAGTTTTGTGCGTAGCTAACACAAAGAGCTACAACTTCACAGAAGGGCGCAGAACCTGGTTTGGACTTCTGAAGTGCCGAAAATTCAAAAAACGCAGAGAATTGTAGAAGGTGAATCTACATTGAGTAGGACAGTAGGTCGGTTTTTTTGTCATAACTTGAGTTCTACAGCTCGGAATGTGATGATTCGACTTGCTGCTTGTAGCTTGGAAAGATAGCTACAACTTTGTAAAAGAACTCAGATTCAGATTCTCAGTGGAAGGTCACCGAAACTGCAAAATACAGAGTAGCAGTGTTGTAGGTGATAGTGAAATTGACAGCAGGTGCTTGTTTTATGTATATCTTGAGCTACGCACCTCCGATTGAGGTGTTCTTTATCTCGTTATGTAGCCAAGAGTTAGATCTTGAAGTTTGCTGAAGACCAAAAGTTCAGATTCAGAGGTTATCACCACTGAAACAGCAAAACACAGAGCAGCAGATTTTTGTCAAACGAACCGTAATTACTCTTGGAGGTTGAATTTGCTTTGGAACTTCTTCGAGAGAGAATTTATGGTGTGCAAGCTCTTATTTTCAGAGCTTCAAAGCATTGTACATGTATGATCATTGTGGTAGCTCCTCCATATGAGAGTAGAGCATGATCTTGTCACGCGTTTGGCATGTAAGATGACATTGTGGTATACTCTTCTTTGAGGTTTATGTCATCACGAGTTCGATCATGGATGTATAGTGGCATTGTGGTCTATATCTTGCTTATGCTACTTGGTTACGGATTTACTTTTCGATTGCACATACTTTTGTGAGAGTTGACATTGGATCTTAGCTGGTACTTGTATCTTTGTTTTCTTTGCAGGTACAAGATCCAGATTGGAGCCTCAATTACACATTCGTTTGTCATCATTATTAGCATTTGGTCATTGATTGATATATATTTGCCAGTGTGATTCTTGGCATATGTGGATGGTGATTCCCACATGGTTATTTTGGTTCTAGAGTCCATTTTACAGAGGAGATGCTGCCGAAATTTCACCGGCTTTTATGCTAGAAAGGAGCTCTAGTGGATCTTGAAGCTTGTGTGATAGCTTTGGATCATTGTTTATCTCCATTCATTTGGACTTGGTCACAGGTTATTTGTGATAGGTTGGACCATCTTGCAGGATTCATTCTTGAGTGGGAGGTGCATCACCATTGTATTGGCGTGTATTGCCATTAGTTTTTTGGCACATGTAGTTGCCATTATCTTCTTGATTTGATCAGTGACAGGTGGTGACATATTACTTATTGTTCTTTTATTACTGGTTATCTTGTTTGATTGCTCAGTTTATAGGGGATACTCTGCCAAAAATTTCCTAGGATTCTTTCATATCTATTTGGTCACTTTGGAGACTTGGTGAGCAGGCTTATGCTCATGGTTTTATGTGCATGCTAGATGCATGGTTATGTGACAGGTGGTTCACATGATTTCTTCTCCAGTGAGAGATTTATGATGTGAGTTATGCATATGGATATGCAAGCGTGATCCTATTGAGGATAGAGTATTGTTTCTAGTCTCTTGTTACATTGCTAGTCTCTTGGATTGCCAGCATGATGTCTTCTCGATTTGATGGCACTGACTTTCCGAGATGGAAAGCTCAGATGTGGCATACATTGGTTCGTGCAGGGTTACACATGTATGTGCATAGAGATGCACAGAGGCCTCGTGACATGCCCAACCACGTATGGATGGATATGGATGCATTGGTCAGCTCCACTATCCGATTACAGCTTGTGGATTGTATATATGAGTCTGTTATGTATGAGGGGACGAGTAGTGCATTATGGCAGAGACTACATGATATGTATGCGAGTCCATTGACTCATGTGAGACATAGATCACATTGACGACTTCGATGTTGGCATTGTGGTCATGAGGGCCATATTCGACGACGTTGCTTCAGACGGATGCGACGACGATGTCAGAGATATTCACGTGATGCAGATCAGGTAGTGGTTTCAGGAGAGTCTATGACAGTTGATTATGCTAGTGATGGTGATATCACTTTCTCCTATGGTTCATCTCATGATTCCTCTTGCTCATTAGATAGCACACATATGGCTTGGTTGCTTGATGTATTAGCCAGTTTTCATGTTACTCCACATCGTGAGTGGTTTTGTCGATTCTCAGGTGAGAGTCGTGGATGTGTGCAGTTGCCTGATGGTATGACATATGACATTGAGGGTGCAGGAGATGTATGCCTTATGCTACCTAGTGGAGCATCACTTATGCTCAGACATGTACGCTATGTGCCTTCATTCCCTATGAGCTTGATTTCAGTTAGCCAGTTACAGGAGAGCAAATGTTATGCATTCCTTGGTGAGCATCATTTTCAGTTGCAGTTGGGACAACTTATGCTTGTCAGAGGTGCGAGGATTGGGCATACGTATCCACTGCAGGTACTTCATGTGAGAGACAGTCTCGTCTCAGTGGGAGTTCAGCCTTATGTGCGATGTGAGACTCGTCATGTCTCATTTTTTCTACCTACAGATAGGTCTATGGACATTCTTGATGCACATGTATGGCATGATTCAGATGCTCAGATGGATGCACATGTAGAGCATGTTTTGGATGCTCATGATGCTTATATAGAGCATGCTTTTATTGATCATATGGATGCTCTTATAGAGCACACTTCGGATGATCAGTTGGATGCTTTAGAGCATGATATGGATGCTCATGTAGAGCATTGTGATGATACTCAGTTAGAGTTAGATCATCAGTTTGATCTTTGTGTTGATGTTGTGCAGTTAGCTCATGCGGAGCATGATGATACACTTGGTGTGGTAGAGCACGATAGCTCTCATGGTACATAGTGTATGGTAGAGCATATTATCTCTCATGATGCACAACTAGATACATCCTTGGTTGTGAGCATGGCTGATTTAGATGCTGAGGAGTCAACAGTTATGCAGTCATTCTTGGATTCGCTCATGCCAGATGTTGACACAGATATGTCAGGACATGTTGGTCTTGATGATGGTGCTTTGGATGCCTTGGATAGAGGCATGGCTAACATGCTTAGGTTAGCCAGGATAGCACATGTTTCGTCAGCATTCGAGAGTTTGATGTACGAGTTGTTATGCTCGAGACCTGACATTGCAGTTGCGATTGGAGCATTTGCACTTGGAGTTGTCAGTCGCTCGATGATTGACATAGGCATAGAGCGAGTGGGAGCTTTGCAGGAACTTCATCAGTTCTTGCATCAGTCATATGTGAGCTCGACTCTTATCGATATGAGTCTAGAGCAATTTGAGGTGCATGGATACACCTTGTTCGAGGCGGTTGGTGTAGGCTGATTTGGTATGGGTAGAGATCCGGACTCTTCCTGTACATTATTGTATAGTCCTACATCATTCTTTGTATATGTTACCACTTATGGTCACATTGACCCTTAAGTGGGAGATTGTTGGGGATGTAAGGGTCATGTGACCTTACCCCCATATTCATATATATACATCATATATATAGAGCATTGCCTCGCGAGAGTTCATTATGTGGGTTTCGAGGCTTCCACGCATGTCCGCGCGTCTCTCCTCTCTTCTCTCTCCCTCCATCTCCTCCTTCCTCCTCTTGTTCTACACACCAAAGCCCTTCAATTACATCATCATTGAGAGAGAAGGATTAGGCATGGTATATGCGATAAAAATATTTAGACACTATTTGCTTGCAAATAAGTTTAAATATTTTGTGCTTGATAAACAAGCCATGCAATACAGGTAGATAAGTAAGATGGTTCCTCTTACTAATGGAATATGACTTTGAGGTAGTGGTGAGGAAAGGCAAGACTCACTTGAGAGCAGATCATCTCTCGAGGCTTACATCTAGAGAGGCCCCACAAGGAGTATCATATGATTTGCTTGATGGTTACCTGTTTAATTTGGAAGTTGTACCACAGTGGGCCAAGACCTTAGTGCCACTACTGACATATGGACCTAAACAACCAGTAGTAAACACTCAAGATAGAGAGGTAGTAAAAGCCCAGAAGTACCATATCATGGCAGGGAGTATGTAAAAGCATACAGATCAAGGAATATTAGCTTGTTGTGTGGAAGAGGATGAGTACACAAAATGGTTGCAATTAGCACATGTGGGTGCATTAGAGCAACACTACCCAAGCCAAAGAACCTTACAGACATTGAGGAGGCTTGGAGTGCACGGGCCAACTATGGAGGCAGATGTCCATAAGATGTGCAAGGAATGCCCAATCTGTCGCACTAAAGCACCAGTGGAACATGCCACTCTTTATCGAGTGTCTTTAGCACCAGATTGGAGCAAACCCTTAGTAGCCTTTTTGAGGACGAGAACCTTGCCCCAAGATATGACATTGGCTCGACAAAGGAGCTTAGAACAAGAAGCTTTAGATTATACCCTCATTGGAGATAATCTATACAGACAAGGAAAAGATGGGTATCTTAGATTATGTGTCCACGAGAGTGAATATCTCAAGATCTTGGAAACTGCTCACCAAGGTGTAAGAGGAGGACACTTTAGACCACATAGGGTGATAAAGGCAACACTATTTGCAGGACTTTGGTGGCCCACACTTCATATGGATGCACATACCTATGTGAAGAGGTGTGATGTTTGTCAGCGAACTCAGTACCCTTTACCGTAAAGATGAGATGCCATTGAAACCTATGATAGGTGGACGTGCATTCTCTAAGTGGGGAATAGACTTTGTCTGTCCTATTAATCCCCCAGCTAAGGGTTCCCATGCTGAATACATTATTGTGGCCACCGACTATCTAACCAAATGGGTAGAAGTAAAGGCTACAACGAAGAACGACATGCAGACCACTGCTAAGTTCTTATTTGAGAATGCGTTCACAAGATATGGGTTACCAATAGAGCTAGTAAGTGATAGAGGCACACACTTCTTGAATGAAGTCATAGAAAACCTTCTTCAAGAATTCTTGGTGATACATAAGAAGTCGGTCCCCTATCATCCATAAGCTAATGGACAGGTTGAGAGCACAAATAAGATTCTATGCAATGTATTGATAAAATTAGTTAATAATAAACGCTCTGATTGGGACAAATAGCTACACCATGCTGTTTGGGCATACAGAGTTGCCTATAAAATGGTACTCCAAGCCACAACCTTTCAGATGGTGTTTGGCCAAAATGCAGTGCTACCATTGGAATTTTTGATACCTACATTGAAAGTAGCACACGAGCATGACTGGATAGGCCATGAGCTCTCCTCTAAAATCTTCGATCTTGAACGATTAGGGGAAACACGATTGAGAGCTACAACAAGAATTTATGCAGCCAAGAAGAGGCAAAAAGCATATTTCGATGCACATGTGAAGGATAAGGGCTTGAAGGCAAGAGGCCTAGTCCTAGTCTACATCTTGAAGCAACATGCACGGAAATTAGAGAAAAGAGGCTATGGAACAATGATTATCAATAGGATCTCCACAAGTGGAGCAATACAACTAGCCATTCTAGAAGGTGACATCCTACCAAGTTACATAAGCGGATGTAGAGTCAAGTTATATCAAGAACCCCTAATGGAAGAGATGCTAAATTGACTCAATACTGCAAAGAAACGTAAGGAAGAGGAAAAGCGAATTCGAGAAGAAGCACAGGCAGAAGCTTTAGAACACATTCGATGAATGAAATTGAGAAGACAAGGTAGAGATTAGCCTATGCCTGACACTCATGAAGCTCTAGGTTATCACATGGCCATGTGCGAGGCTTCAGGTGAACGGTCCCATATGATAGTTGATCGATGACCTTTTGTGATCCTAGAAGTAGGACAAGGAGAGAGTGCAAGGACTGTTGAGGTTATGTGATGTCGTGGCAAAAGCTTGTTCACTAACAAGACTGCAGAAAATTGCCACGCCTCAACTAGAACTAAGCTAGAGTGATATTAGAACACCTCTATAATCATCAATAGCTTAGCAACCTTTTTGTAACTGAAAACTTTATAACTGTGTTTAGTGAAATTCAAAAATTCACTTTACAGGAAACTTCGTCTTTTCTTCAAGCTTCAGTACTGATCTGGTTTACTTCAAAACTTTATAATTCTGTGCTTGATTACTGTTAGATAATCTTTCAGTCACTTAACTATACTAAAACTGTGTTTTGAACTCACCGGAATATCATCGGAACTTCACCGGACTGTTAACAGATTGTCACCGTAATCTCACCGTAATTGTACCGGAATGTTATCGCAATCAACTGCAATTCTGTTTGCAGTTACTTCAAATGTTTGTAATTGAAGTAAGGAAGTAATACCTGAGCTTCCTTTAGTGAATGAAATTTATCTGAAGTTTGAGAAAAAACTTCACCAGTTCTGAATGTCTTTACGGTCAGACTTAGTACTGTGCGTACATGTCCCGTTTCACCAAACTCTTTGATCAGTTTGTAATTCAGACTCCTAGCTTCAAGATGAGCTATCACTCATGAAAAAACTTTACACTGTACTACGAGATCTAACTTGCAGAAGTACCGAAAAATGTTTACTGAGAAAATTGTAACTGTTAACTAACTTTCACAGTAACATGAAATCACTTAGATTTCTTCACACGAGAAGAATGCACTCATATCGTTCCACATAAACATGTGTTTTCTATTAGAGAAGATGTGTACAAAAATGGCTTGGCCTCACTTTGCTCATAGCCATGGAAAACTCTCCTATGCTGAGTAGTTTCTCTTCATCATCTCTCTCTCAGATGAATATCCGACTGTTTAGGTTCCATTATTCATCGCTACATATGCACTATTGCGTCTACTACAGATGATTCTCTACACTCTTGGGAGTTCTACCTTCTCCTACTTCTCTTCTCTTTTATATACATTTTGATCCGAGATTCAAAACTCATACTTCTGGAAGTTTTTGTGAACTATATTACAGTTGTGAATTTGTCCCTTCACTAAGGCTTGATTTTCTGACTGGTTTGATTCTGCTTCTCTTCGTCTTTCTTTGTTCTTCATATATCTTCAGGTCTTTATGTCTAATTTGTGAGTGATTCTTCAACAACTCTCCCTCAATCACTAATTAGCATTCTGTGATCTTTCATATATTCTTCTTTTCTTTTATTCCTTCCATTTCTTTGAATCTGCTTGTCTTTACTCCATCCAAGCTCTTTGTCAGGATATTTGCAATTTGATCTTTTGTAGGAGTGAATACTATTTCAATCTCCTTCTCCATTACCGTTTCCCTCAGGAAATGATATTGAATCTCAATATGCTTTGTTCTTGCATGAAATACTGGATTTGCTGCAAGATACAACGAACTCATATTATCTCCATGTATGATAGGTATACCTTGATCAATACCCATGCTTTTGAACAAGGTCTGCATCCATATCACTTCTTTAGCTGCTTCCACAAGTCCTTTATATTCTGCTTCAGTTGACGATAAAGCCACTGTATGCTGCTTCTTTGAACACCAGCTGACGAGCTTATCTCTTAGGTATATCATATACCCATGTGTTGACCTTCTGTCATCTTGACTTCCTGCCCAGTCTGAGTCACTATATGCTCTCAGCTTTATATCTGATGTAAAAGGATAATATAATCCTTCCTTTATAGTTCTTTTGATATATCTAAGAACTCTTTGTCCTGCAACCCAATGTTGACCCTTCGGACAATGCATAAACTATGAGAGAACTCCTACTGCATAACTAAGATCTGGTCTTGTTAGCGTAGCATAAATCAAACTTCCCACTAAAGATTGATACTTTCTCATATCTTTAAACTCTGCACCACCATATTTGCTGAGTTTATGATTGACTTCAAGTGGTGTTGAAGCTTCTCTGTAATTCTCCATGTTAAACTTCTTCAGTAAGTTTAGGAGATAACTTTCTTGTGAAACATATACACCATGATTTGTATATGTAACCTCCATTCCAAGAAAGTATGATAACTTTCCTAGATCACTGATCTTGAACTCTTTTTCAAGCAATCTCTTTACCTCCTTGATTCCTTCATCTGAGGTACATGTGATTATAATGTCATCTACATAAATACAAATGTAGATCATACCTTCATCTGTTCTCTTGATGAGTAGACTTGCATCTGCCTTTGAACTTTGGTATCCAACTTCATTGAGATACTTCACAAGTCTATAATTCCAAGCTCTTGGAGCTTGCTTCAATCCATAGAGTGCTCTTCTTAATCTGCAAACATGATTTGGGTAACTGGAACTTACAAACCCTTGAGGTTGTTCCATGTAGACTTCATCTGATATATATCCATTCAGAAATGCATTCTTGATATCCAGCTGACTTAGCTTCCATCCTTTTGATGCTGCTATAGCAATCAATGTCCTTATAGTTGACATTTTTGCCACCGGACTAAATGTCTCATCATAATCTATGCCATGCGTCTGAGCATAGCCTTTGACTATCAGTCTAGCTTTGTATCTGGCTATTCTTCCATCTGCAAGCTTCTTAACTTTGTAAACCCATTTCTATCTATCTATCTATCTATCTATCTATCTATCTATCTTTTTGGAACAAGATCCCAAGTCTTGTTCTCCTCCAACGCATTGAACTCCTCCTTCATTGCTTCTTCCCATTGTTCCTTACCTTTTGCTTCACTGTAATTCTGAGTTTCTTCATCTTCCTTTACTAAGTAAGCATAGTTTTTCTGAGTCAAATAAGAAGTGTCATAGGAATACCTTGTTGGTTGTTTCCTTACTCTGTTTGACCTTCTTGGTTCAAACTCTTCATGTGTATCTGAATACACATCTTCGGCATCAAATCTCGGTCCATCTTCATTTCTCATACTTGATCCAATCCTGTATGTACTTGCCTGCATATGATCTTCATCTCCATTTACCTATATATGTGATTTACCTTTTTCAATTCTTCTCATCTCTTCTTCAAGTGTTTCAAGACTATGCTCTTTATCTGTATACCAGCTTTTTCCTTCATCATATGTCACATCTCTGGAAACAATAAACTGTTTGGTTAGAGGACTCCATAGTCTATAACCCATCTGCTTTTCATCATATCCAATGAACACATATTTTTCAGCTTTTGGTTCAAGCTTATGTCTAAGTTGTGATGGTACATAAGCATAAGCTACTGATCCAAACACTTTACAATGATCAAGTGTTGGTTTCTTACCCCACCAAGCTTCATAAGGGGTCATCCCATTTAAAGTTGTACATGGTAATCTATTTACCAGATATGTTGCTGTATTTACAGCCTCAGCCCAAAGATAATTTGGACAATTCTTCTCCTTTAACATTGCTCTTGCAAACTCAACTAGAGTTCGATTTCTTCTTTCTGCTACTCCATTTTGTTGCGGTGTATACGTGCAAGTTATTTCTCTTTTGATACCTGCATTCCATAGATAATCATTGAATTCTCGAGAAAAATATTCTCCT
>CM035419.1:119054647-119127147 GCA_020310875.1 Ceratopteris richardii | reverse complement strand
CAATAGAAAATCTAGAGGGTATTTAGATGGCTTGATAAAGCATTATTCCTCAATTATTTTGAGGATTTGAAGGAATTGGTTTAGTAAGCTCCCTTTCTCTTTGCAAAGCTTTGGTGACCTTTGAGGTTAGTATACATAACTATCTCAAGTATGAACCATAATCAGTTCAAGATAGTTAGTACTGATTCTCATTGGAAAGAACCGGCTAACAAAGAACAAGGTAGAGACCCAAATAATCCCAATTCCTAAAGTCATCTTTGGATCTAAGTCTTGAATGTTGAATCCTCCAAAAAGGATTAAACTCTATTTTGAGAATTAATATAGGGAAAATCCAAGATGATCAAGATAGGGATCCACTTGTCGAGAGGAACTTTCAAAATTGGGTATATTATCATTCTAAATACTTGAACTTTGTGTTTCAAGAAAACCTAGATGATTGAAATAAGTCCACCTAAGTTTCCAAGGAATGAGAAGATAGTATTTCTCCTCATTTTATTGAGCATGTTTTGGCAGGGACTCACTAGACCCACTTTGCTAAGTTCATATCTTTAGCTAAGTCTTGGCAAATACAAATAAAGTATATTTGTATTTGAAAAGGACTATAAAAGAATAAGTTAAGTTTAGAACATCTAAAGATTCCTTTCCTTTTTGTTGAAAGTGGAAGATGAATCTAGTTTCTAGTCCTTTCAAGATAGAGATAGGATCTCTATCATAGACTCCTAAAATTATAAATTTCTAGGGACGTACAGAGTGTACTGAAATGTATTATTTTATGGAGCTCAAGGTTTGTGAAAGTGCCAAAAGAAAAAGACCACCAAAGAAGTCCACCCATCTCACTAGTCCATAGGTACAGGGCATGCATGTACATTCGGGTGGAATAAGAGAAAGTGATTTGGGCAGGGATTTTGATTCCTTTCCTTTCAGATTAAGGTAGGGATTAGCCTTTATCTGATTACTGGAAACAAATCTAAAGAGAGAGATGACCATGCTCAGAGTATAGATCATGGTGCACGGGGGAATACTTCACATATTATACCTACATGCATTTTCGAGGACGAAAATGTTAAAGGGGGGAAGAATGTTGTATAATTCATGGGTTCAGAAGGTTAAACATATGGATTCTAAAGGTTAGAATATGATGTATTTTTGCTTTGGTCTAACCCTTGAATTACCCTTGGAACATGCATTGAACCTTTGGGTGAAACCCTTGGTTTTAACCCTTGAGGTATTTATTCATATGAGCTCCCAATTGAATGGTTAGAACCTTAGGCTTGATTTATCTTAAGGTGTGGGAACCTTAGTCTTGGGAGAAGCTTCTCTAGGATCCACCTTGTGTGTACGTGAGAGAAGAGTCCTCATTTGATTTAGAAGGCATGTGATAGACCTTGGGAAATTAGAAGGCATGTGATCACCCTTGGGAAAGTGTCCACATGAGGGACACTTGGCCAATCTCAAGGACATGCACCCCCTTGGACTAGAGGTATATATATGGGTGGAGTTGGATGGGTGGATACGTACTCTCTTTGTATGTCAGTGGTCTAAGCTAGTAGTCTGTGTAGTCTTGCGAGGTAGTTTATTCTTTAGTAGCTTGTTTTACAACACTGGCCAAATACCATTTGAAAGGGTGTGGCAGTGAGTACCATTTTGTGGGCCAATCTTTAAGCCCAAATAACATGGTGCAAGCGTTTGTCCCAATCAGAGTGTTTATTATTCACCAGCTTCATTATCACAGTGCATAAGATCTTATTTGTGCTTTTGGATTGTCCATTGGCTTGTGGGTGGTAAGGGGCTTATGTGTAGGGTTTTTACTTCATTGGCTTAGCATCTAAGGACATGGAATTCTATGTGAGCATATATCAGGGTCTACTCCTTTCAAGTCTTTGTAACTCCATGCAAACACATTTTTATACTCTCTTAACAATGCAATCAACTCTTTTTATTCATCTTTGGTCAAGTCTTGTCCTATGTATGTACATTGTTCTTCATCCTTTTCTCTGATCACTTCAATTTTCTTGGTCTTTTCTTTGTTGTCATATGTGACTTCTGTGAGTGCTTCTCTGTTAGGCATCTTGATCATAAACTTTTGATCTTCTATGTCATATTTCTTTTAAGTTATTGGGGACTTAAAAGAGCATCTCTTCCTCTACTGGCTTAGGGTTTGGTTTCTCTCTTTTCTTCTTTTTGGTTATATGAATGTTTCTTCTAGTTTTGATCTTTCCTCCTCCGTTCCAGCTTCTATTAGATAGAGATACTCCTCATGGGAAGTACAGAAGGGCTCCATGAGGATATACTCTCCATGTTTGTCACTATCTTCCCTAAATTTACTCATTTGCGGTTCACACTTTTCAATAACGGCATCAAACATAATTGGTTCTATCATGAAGATTGAAATGTCATAGCAAGTTCATCACGGTGTGGGATCCATTGTTCTTCATTCACCGCTACATCCATTGTGGCAAGAATTTATGCGCAACCATGAGGTTCAAATTCTTCATCTACAAGCACTATAGGTGCATATGCTAGGTCTTGAACTGATCTAGTGTTATCCTTAGCACCTATTTCTCATGCAATTAATCTTTTCTCTTCTTCCATTGCAACTTTTCACATCCATAAGTGAGTGTCTTCATGCATCCATAAGGATCCTAATCCTATGAGTGCATTGACTCTGTGTCATTTGTTGCACCATGGATGGGATTCCATTGTATGGGGGATACGCCTCTATGTGAGTAGTCCTTGAGATTAACTTTAGTGGTGACTCCCAAGTGTTACAAGTACAAAGAATTGGTTTCCCAATCTTGTACAATGTGCAATTATCTCATGAAAGGTCCACCTAGGATCATCTCATATACATGGTTCTTACCAAACTCACCTATGGCGAAAGTATTCTCAAAGTTCACACGATAAGTGGTGATAGTTATTCCTTCTAGAAATCCCAAAGGCTTCTCGATGTGGTCACCTACCATTTTCAATTTCATCCTTATTGGTCTGAGTGTTGACTTGCCCCAATGCTTCCATAAGGAGGTGGTAGCAATTGCAACTCCCGCACCTGAGTCTAAAATAACTTTCGTTGTGTAGCCCTAATAAGTGATATCAAGATACGTGTTTCCTTCTTCTTGTTCGCTCATGTCTCCTATTTTTTCCAAGGGTATCTCGGGCACTATTTTATGTGATCCTACCTAGGAATGAGTTTTAGTACTTTTGGCACTTGATTGGCTATCTGTTTCCACAATTCTGCTTTAATTTTGAGCATCTCCTCCAAAGTGATATGACATTGCACTGGTGTTCCTCACTACGTCCATGTTTCTAGGTACAATTAAGGTTTCTTTTCTTAGCATGATTGTGTGTGCTCTCATATGGATGGACTTGGACTCCCATGGGCCCATGAAATGAGGAAATTCCTGCAAGGAATTAGACTCAAAGTCTAACCATTCATTAGACTGAGCATCCTCTTGTTTTCCATAGATAGAGGGAATATCCAAAGTACTTTTGTGCATATTTATGTAAATTTTTTGTTATTTTCTAAGTAGAGCAAGCACAATCAACTCCCAACAATGTGTGACTTGTATTGGCTTCCTCCAAGGCTTTCGACTGAGGCAACAACCAAGGCATAGACCTTGTCATCCGAGTCACTGAATTCATCATTGGCACTGTTGGTTGCACGTGAGGAAGGACTTCAACGATCAGAAGACAAGATACTAACACTTTTTGGGAGGTCACTTGTTCAAGTAGTGTTCCCCTCAAGGCTCACTTAATTTGCAGGTTTTTGTACCACTGAGCCCTAGTTGTTTGGTGATTGAAGGAGTGAAGATATTTCAAGTTAGCATTATTTTGTTGCCTTCAAAGTGTCTTCTTGGGCTCTCTACATTGATTTTTTTAGAGTTTCTTTGGATGCAAAATTAGAAGTTGCTTTTGCAGTTTTGGGACAGTTTCGACTACATAGGTGGAAAGAATTGTCCAAATATCAACCTTAGCACTTCTGATTATGTCTCCTTGGTAGTTTACATTTAGATTTATCATTGAATTTTATCTCTTGAGTCTTTTTACACGTTTCCTAAAAGGCTTTCAGTTGTGGTGGGAGCAGCCATTGCAAGTTTATGCAAGTTTTTTGGGTCAAAATAACTGAGTTGATAGGCACTTGTTGGTATTATTCGATAAGTTTTGGGCTGCAAATTCAGCTTTTCAATGTCATTTTATTGCATATACTAAGCATATACACACTATGTATGCTTCTATGTATAGTGCTTATGTACAACCATGTGGTCATTAATATAGTGGTTACGTTTTTGCATCAAGCCTTTGAGGTTGATAAAGAGGGTCATGGTGAGGTTTTCTAACTGGGAGATACCCAAATGTTGGGGTCTCTTTCATGATGTAGGTGGAAAACTTATCCAACCTTTCCATAGGAGATGTATGCTAGTTGTTCATAGATGATGATGTGGTACTCACAAGTTTATGAGTTTTTCACATTGCTCATATGCTCATTTACAAAGCAAACTTTGGGAAAAAAATTCCTAAGTTGAGATTTTCGACTATATAGTGGTTGACTTTACTCCTTTATTTGGTGTGAGCACATATATTCTCACATTATATCTTTGGTTGGTCATTGTTGTCCATTGATCCATTTTTTGGGAGACCACCAAATATTTCCTAGAATTTGACACTTGGTCACATTTTTTAGCCTTAGTGGTTTTTGGACTCTTCTATCTCCAACATCATTCTAGTCAATCCTCTTTCATCATGGCATCAGAGATCTTCGGCACATCTTGTGGATTGCAGTCTAGTGCTAGTGTTCCCAAGAGGGGCTATAACATGTAGCATAAAGACCATTTTAAGATTAGGAAATTTGATGTCACAAAGTTTTCTCTATGGAAGAACCATATTAGAGATGTGTTGATTCAAAAGAGGCAATGGAAGCCAATAGATGGAATATAAAAATGCCTCCTAACATGGATGATGATGATGATGATGATTAAGATGTGTTGGATGAAATGTCTAGGTCTATCATTCAATTGCACCTGGTAGATAATGTTTACCTTACACTATTGGACTGTGAAAGTGCAAAGGAGCTTTGGAAGAAGTTATGAAATTATGAAAAAGAAATAGCATCAAATAAGGTGTATCTGATGAGAAAGTTATCTGATCTACATGAAGGACATAGATAGTGTTGCTTCTTATATAAATTATTTTGATGCTATATTTTCTCAGTTACAAGCTCAAAAAATGGAGATTGCTAATGAAATGAAAGCAGTCTTGTTGCTATGCACCTTGCCATCATGTTGGGATACATTTTGCATAGCTATTAGAAATAGTGCACCTGGTGGTAAACTAGTCTAGGATGACCTATGTGGAGCACTCTTGAGTGAAGAGATCCATAGAAAGTCTATGGTTGTAACTCTATGGAAATGCATATCATGTTCTTGATTCACAAAGGAAATAATTAGCAATGTGGCAAGAGCAAGAAAAGGAAAAAGAATGGTCAATAGAATAAGAGTGGAAGTAAATAAAAAATGCTAAAGATAAAGGACATCATGTTGATGGGCATATTAAACACTTTCCTAGTTACCTGCACTATCTACTTTGACTATGAAGATGGAAGAAATCAATGCTATTTTTGAGGATGTTGATGTGTTGACACTTGAGAGTTCTATGCCCTGAGGCTCTTATGTTTGATTCTCTTTCCCATGCATGGCTGCTAGATTTTGATACTTCTTTCCATGTGACACCACATAGAGGATCGTTCTCTACTTATAGAGTAAAGTCTCTTGGTGTCAAAACTTGCTAATTCTTACCAATGTGATGTTGTTGGGATTGGAGATGTTTTGCAATTCGCTGATGGTTCAAAATTTACTATGCATAATGTACACCATGTGCCTTAGTTTGATTTAAGCTGGTCAATTTGATGACCTTGGTTACAAAGTGGTTTTCTATGCTCAATCCTTTCACATATAAAATGGTAATATGGTTATTGCAAAAGAAAGCAAAGTTGTCTCACTTTATCCTTTATTTATATCATAGAAAGAGCACTTGTTACCTGTCATTAAGTAGCATATGGCTTGTATATGGCATGGCCGTTTGGATGTCATATCTCATAGTGGAATGGAAAATATTTCCTATTGTGGCTACTTTCGTGTGTCAAATTTCTTTGATTTCTCATTTTTTGAGCAAATTTCATAAGGAAAGAAAGCTTAGAGTTTGCATAAGATGCAAATTGACTCATCACTTCAACCTTTACAGGTTCTCATTTTTTTCACTTTCGTAGATGATGCTACTAGAAAATAATTTTGTAACATATCGTCGAATGTTTGTTTATAGCAAGCTGGGAGATATCTGATCCTTGCATGCCAAGCATAAGCAACCTGAATACTAGGGGTTGTGCTCACATCATAGAGTAAGTCATAATTACCATTTATAAAGCCCGAGATCAGAGGCTGGATGTTACATACATTGCTGAAACTCTTTAGTACTATTTGCATCATGTCCAGGATCTTTAGCATCATCTGAGCAGTGACATCGTTCATGGGTTGTAGTCGTGGCATCCAGTGTCTGATAGTAGCCATCATGTAGGCGATGGAGGGTGTGCCTTGTGGTGGAGCGATGGATGGGTAGTTGAGCCATTGTTTGCAATTAGCATTATTCTGAACTTTTATGGCAAAGGCTTTCATGATCTTCTTCGTTGCACTGGCCCAAAGCATGGATTATACTTTAAGTGCATGGGGGCATGGTCCCACATTTGGAGCATCTCTAGGTAAGTCTCGAGTAGATTTTGCTGCCATATAGGTTGGAAGATTTCCCCTTGTTTGGCTTCATCTTAGATGTCCTCTGGTTGGAATTGTGTGGCGAAGAAGGGTACTTATTGGTTTTGCGTTTAATTTCAGCGTTGTAGTCTGCCAATAGCACAAAGTAGGGCTTATACTGTAACTCCGAACTGGTTATCAATCGCCTAGGAGCCGAGTGCCTGAAATATTCTGATTGAAGTATTGCCTCCTCAATAGTTTTCATGGCCAACATCTAAGTCGATATGCGCTCTTCGTGAGTTGGGCCCATCTCTTCTACTTGTTTCATCCATGCAAGAGGGGGTTCCTCGTATGTTTCTTGTCCTTCGTCAGTGACCCTACCGCCGGGAAGAGGTTGAGGTTCATAAGTGTCTTGGAAGGTCTCTTCAGCTGGGATGATAACTGCCTCTTCTTCTGTAGGTTGATCGGGTGGAGATGGTGGTTGTTCATATTGTAATAATTTCATCCAGTGATCTGTTGTCGTAGCTTGAGTAGCTCGTTGTCAGTTGAGGACTCTGGTGGTGGTGAAGTAGCGATGCTAACCATCTCTCTAGGTTCTGTTGTTTGTGGTGCGGGCACTGGTTGTCTTTGTAGTTCTTTCACCTGGTCTACAAGTTTGTCGTGAGCTTCCAAGAGGTTTGCATAATTTTCTAATATCTGCTCGATATTTGCTGAGGGAATATCCTGAAACTTAGCAAGATCTATGGGTGCCCCTGGAGTGTTTTCAATGGCCGCTTCCAGATTGTCCTGATTTTGTTGTTGTAGCCATCTATTCTCTTCTTGGGAAGCTGCTAGGTGTCGGTGAAGTAATGCCATGTTCCTCTGTAATCGAGCGTTGCAAGCTAGTTGATCTCTAAGTTGCTCTTCAGTCACCTTACCTGTTGCTACATATTTGGCTTCAATCTCCGCATAAGATTCTGGAGGGAGGTAAATTCTTGTTGCAATTTAGTATTACGCAACTCCAAAGCATCGACACGTGCTTGGAGGTGGGCAGACAGATTACATAATTCTTTGTTGTTCTCTTCCAATAATCAATATTCTTGTTTCAGCTGTGTGGCTAATTCGAACATGGTGTCTAATGCATGAACAAATGAAGTGGATGTAGAGGTAGTGGTGGGAGATGCAAGGGGTCGGGAAATGGGGAAGGGAAAGGTGGATGTTGTGCTTACAGTGGGTGTACGTGGTGATGTGAGTGAAGTAAAAAGTGATGATGTTGAAACAAAAATGGTGGTGAGTGGCTCTGTGGAGGGTGAAATGTCCATCGGGTCGGACGTGATTGTGTGTGAAGTGTGAATCGTGAATACTGGAATGGTGGGTGGTGTGTCCGTGGTGGCCGTGAACGTGGGTGAGGTGGGGTGGGAAAGGGGATTTTTACTATAATCATCAAGTTGTCACAACATATTTACAAGGTTTTCCCAAAATAGGGGAAGGGTGGTTTGTAGCAGTTTTGAGGAGGTTGAGGGGGGCATTGCGGGTTGGGGTTGGGAAAGAGGGACTATCATAGTGAGGGGAAATGATGGTGTTGATGTTTGGGTAGAGACAAGTGTATATCCCACAGCTGGTAGATAAGAAGGGTGACCTATTATGGTTTGATGAGTGGCAGGGTGACTTATCTGAGGTTCAAAAAATTGGCTAGAATTGGTGGAGGTAGGGAAAGGTAATGATGTGAAAAGGGTGGCGTGTGACATAGGTTCACAAAAGGTGCATGCTGGTTGTTCATGAATGCTTTGTGGTGAGGGTTTCGATGGGCTGGATGGGTGGTGAGGGCGGAGGTAGTGTTTGTGTGCTTTCGCCGGGGACCCTAGTGTCAGTGGGGCTAGTCATGTGAACGTCTTCTTGAGCTAAGGTAGGGATGAGGAGGTAACTTCAATGTGAATCATCTTACCCCTTCGCTGTCGCGTATCCAGCCTCCCTTGGTTGTATTGAGGGGGAGGACGATGTATCATAGTCTGCATAGCTTCTACAATTCCACAAGTGTCTGCCAGAAGATTCAAAGATTTGATAAAGTGAGGGTCCACATCCTCTACTTGTAGCATCTGGTTCACCATTGCTTTGTTTGCCTCTTCTGACAACTTATGTCTTTTTTGTACTTGTTTGATCGTTTCGTATAACCATTTGATTTGTGCAGTGTATGCAGGGGCTTCCTCTTCACTCTCCTCTGATTCATACTCCTGTGCCTCCTCTTGTCCCATGTGTGTCTTCAACCTGCATGTGTTGTGCTTCATCCTGCCAATGTACTCATCGTTCTTCTCAATGTGGACGTCCTCTATGGGATGATGATCTGGGGCCTTCAGTGTCTAAAAAGAACTCTCCATCGGATAGTTGTGTTGTTTGCAAGAAGGTCTCAAAATCAAAGAAGGTATCTTACACTAATTCACTCATGGAAGCAAACTCAACATCCGTGGGTAACAGAGGGGCTGACGGAGTGGGTTGTGTAATGCCCTCTGAGTGTGATCGTTGGAGACGGATACTGAATGGGGCCACGTGTCTTTCTTCGCTAAGGGAGGCTTCCGTGGTGGACTCACAAGGAATTGGGACATGGAAAAGTGATCCACGCATGCGTTTAGCTAGTTGAACCCTTGGTTTTCGTCCTTGGAAGAATTGCAACTGTGATTCCCGTGCAATCAGCACATCATAAGCTAGACATCTGTATATGATTCTGGTAATGGCACATCAGCCATTCAAAGAAGGCTTTCTTACCCCTCGTTTGCCTGCTTCACACAATTGATCGAGAATCCACATTGGCATTTTAATAGGTAGACTCCATGTCTATGCTAGGTAAAGACTGTACCAAATCTTCCTATGAGGTTGTGTGAATCGGTCTTGAGCTAGGAAGCCACATGCGCAATGGGATGGCAATGTTTGGAGTGAGGGCACACATATCTTTCAACTTCTTTAACTTACTATTCTTCATAGACTTTGGTATCAGAGAGTCTCGATCAGAGGGCACATGGGTGCTGTACATTTGGAGGGCTTCCTTAATTAGAGTTACATTCAGCTCAAACTTTTTCATTTCGTCGTAGTTTGATAGAGATGGCACTAGGAATGTGCCTGACTGACAATCTCCTATAGCTTTGAGAGTTGCAATCAAATAGTAACATCTGAGGAAATCTGGCTTAGGCAAGGATGCACTAAAGTAGTCTCTCAAACTCGCTTTCTGCCAAATGTCTTGAAGAGGCACTGCGTTTTGTAGCGATTCAAATTCTCTTGAGAAAAACCGAAATGTCCACCAAACTGATCTGAATTCCAACTTAGACTCCCAGATGTGATTTGCATCACCCAAATCTTCTGGCATCTCATTGAACCAATGAGAGTGCCCTTTTACTCTTTCTGTTAAGCCGCTCGATGGATCCAAGATGGGAATTCATCTCGCATTCAGATATTCTTCAGGCCTTGCTGTCAGTGGGGCCTCCACAGGTTGAGTTTGACTGCATGATCATAGATCCAGTCTTGGCCCAAGACAAGAGAAGCCCACTTCTTAGGTTGAGTTTGACTGCATGATCATAGATCCTCATCTTCACATACTAGCACTTTGACTGTCATTAGAACCTCTTGAATGTAGAGGGGAAGTTCCACCTCTCCCATACAAGGGGTTTCAACACCTCCCAACCCTATGGGATATGCTTCTATAGGATTGATCTTCAATCACAATTCTTGGCAGTAAGAAAGCCATACTGCACTAGTGGCTGCTCCTGAGTCAATTAAAGCTCTCACAGTCCTTGTTGAAGAATCACTCACAAATTAGACATAAAGACCTGAAGATATATGAAGAACAAAGAAAGACAAAGAGAAGCAAAATCAAAGCAGTCAGAAAATCAAGCCTTAGTGAAGGGACAAATTCACAACTGTAATATAGTTCACAGAAACTTCCAAAAGTACGAGTTTTGAATCTCGGATCAAAATGTATATAAAAGAGAAGAGAAGTAGGAGAAGGTAGAACTCCCAAGAGTGTAGAGAAGCATCTGTAGTAGACGCAAGAGTGCGTATGTAGAGATGAATAATGGAACCTGAACAGTCGGATATTCATCTGAGAGAGAGATGATAAAGAGAAACTACTCAGCATAGGAGAGTTTTCCTTGGCTATGAGCAAAGTGAGGCCAAGCCATTTTTGTACACATCTTCTCTAATAGAAAACACATGTTTATGTGGAAAGATATGAGTGCATTCTTCTCGTGTGAAGAAATCTAAGTGATTTCATGTTACTGTGAAAGTTAGTTAACAGTCACAATTTTCTCAGTTAACATTTTTCGGTACTTCTGCAAGTTAGATCTCATAGTACAGTGTAAAGTTTTTTCACAAGTGATAGCTCATCTTGAAGCTAGGAGTCTGAACTACAAACTGATCAAAGAGTTTGATGAAACGGGACATGTACGCACAGTACTAAGTCTGACCGTAAAGACATTCAGAACTGGTGAAGTTTTTTCTCAAACTTCAGATAAAGTTCATTCACTGAAGGAAGCTCAGGTATTACTTCCTTACTTCAATTACAAACATTTGAAGTAACTACAAACAGAATTGCAGTTGATTCCGGTAACATTCCGGTACAATTACGGTGAGATTACGGTGACAGTCTGTTAACAGTCCGATGAAGTTCCGGTGATATTCCGGTGAGTTCAAAACACAATTTTAGTATAGTTAAGTGACTGAAAGATTATCTAATAGTAATCAAGCATAGAATTGTAAAGTTTGGAAGTAAACCAGATCAGTATTGAAGCCTGAAGAAAAGACGAAGTTTCCTGTAAAGTGAATTTTTGAATTTTACTAAACACAGTTATAAAGTTTTCAGTTACAGAAAGGTTGCTAAGCTATTGATGATTATAGAGGTGTTCTAATATCACTCTAGCTTAGTTCTAGTTGAGGCGTGGCAATTTTGTGCAGTCTTGTTAGTGAACAAGCTTTTGCCATGACATCACATAACCTCAACAAGTGGTATCAAAGCAGAAAAGGTTCTGAAGAGAAGGAAAGGTTCTCAAGAGTAAACGGAAGTAAAGATGCAAGAGAATTTGAAGAATTCTTTGTTGGAAAGGTGAAAGCTGAAGTGATCAATAGCAAATGGAATTAGAGAAGCATTCTGAAGTCATTCTCAAGGGTAAAGGTTTACAAAAGGTAAAATCCTTTAACGTTATACTCACCGAAAGCAACAGAAACAAGAAGATCATGGCAGAACACATTTCTATTGACAAATTGGACAGAGATAATTATCCCGCATGGGTAATGAGAATGGAAGCCTTCCTTATGAGTAAGGACTTAATGATATATGTGATATGAGAAGAAAAGAAGCCTATTTTTGAAGATGATAGTCAACCGAAGAAGAAGAACTAGAAGCCTTGAAGCTGTGGCAGAAGAAAGATGCAATGGCAAGAGCGTATATCTACAATACCATTACAGATCATTTGTTACCACACATTAGAGGTCTGGAGAAAGCGGAAGACATATGGAGTGCATTGGAAGATCATTTCCAAAATACTACCAAAGCTAGGAAGGCCAGCTTATGGTCGGAGTTCACAACATTCAAGAAAAAGCAAAGTCAAAGCATTAGTGATTATGTCACTAAGAAGAAGGACTTAACAGACAGTCTCGGATCTATTGATGAGGATATCGAAGACCACAGGTTAATAGCGCAAGTGCTTGTAGGATTGAGAGGAGATGAAAGGTGGAAACCTTTTGTACTCTCAACTGAACTTTTGTTAAATCATTTTGTACTAGATTTAAATCAGTTGCTTGGACTAATGCTAACATTTGAGCAAGATTTGAAGACAGATGGAGATAAAGGACATAGTTCTGCTATGTACGCAAAGAATAAGAAGAAAGGTGATAAATGAAAAGAAAAAGATGAAGAAGAGATGACTACTCAAGCAAATTATACAAGAGGAAGAGGTAATGCTAGAAGTAAAAGCAGAGGTAATACAAAAGGAAGAGGAAATTAGAATAACAAGAAGACTTGTTGGATCTGTGGATTAAGCAATCATTTGGCTAAGTGCAAAAATCTATATTGATTGCATGCTTCCATTTGAGTTCATGCCATGCTAGTTGAATATTCCATGTCCATTTTTTAACAACCTTCATTTGGGAATTCCATTCTATGCTAATGATGAAGGTTTATCTATTCTTCTATGCTTTAACTGTAGCACTCCAATAAGTAAATTCATGCATCATTTTGAGTGCATGTGGATCTCACGTATTTCATTTAAAATGCATTCTTTCATGCATTATTCTAGCATGGAAAACAAATATGAAAATAACACTTATCTCGGACATCAAAGCTACGTCCTTCCTTTGATCCCTTGTATGGTGAGGCTTCCCTATTGGGATACTTCCTACTTGAGGTTGCAAGGTTGGACCATCATGACATCCCAGCCTCCAGTATCCTTCATTTGAAATCTATTGGGTTACACCCGCACAAGTTCGGACCCTGCAGCTGATGCCTCTCTAGACTACAATTCACATGGTGTAACTGTGAGATTTTCAAGCTGGTCTCTTTTCAGTTCGCTTGTCACTATTCTTCATAATATTTTGATGCTCCACATAGAACTCCATGCTTGAAAAGAATGGATCTCAAAGGCTCGCTCATGAGTGTGTAAGATGACCATCTTCAAAACTATGCGCTTTATATAACAAATCGGGCCAAGCACCCGTGATAGAACTACAAAGTGGCTGCTATGTGCGTGAACTGCTGGATGTATACATAATACAATCCCATAGAAAAGATTTTTTCCAGGTCTACAACAGTCGGCGACGTGATGACCTGCTCCGTAGCTCCTGACTTCCCACCTCTGATTTTGTGCATGATGGGATAGTTTTTGCCCATTGTTCTATCTCTCAGCCGCCTGTCTGGTGGCTGAGAGGTTCTCTTGTACTTATTCGAGAATCAAAGTGAGTGGTCAATGCTTACGTACCTCTCTGATAGGATTTAATGAGCCCAACAGTACTACGAGTCCTTTTCAAGCTAAAATCTGCGCTTGAATCTATCAATAATCGGACGTGAAGGGCCATGCAATGAGTTCACAAAGAGAACTTGACTCGAATACCAATGTTGTAAAACAGGCTACTAAAGCATAAACTACCTGGTAAGACTACACAGACTACTAGCTTAGACCACTGACATAAAGAGAGAGTACGTATCCATCCATCCAACTCCACCCATATATATATCTCTAGTCCAAGGGGGTGCATGTCCTTGAGATTGGCCAAGTGTCCAACCAAGTGTCCCTCATGTGGACACTTTCCCAAGGGTGATCACATGCCTTATAATTTCCCAAGGTCTATCACATGCCTTCTAAATCAAATGAGGATTCTTCTCTCATGTACACACAAGGTGGCTCCTAGAGAAGCTTCTCCCAAGACTAAGGTTCCCACACCTTAGGACAAATCAAGCCTAAGGTTCTAACCATTCAATTGGGAGCTCATATGAATAAATACCTCAAGGGTTAAAACCAAGGGTTTCACCCAAAGGTTCAAGGCATGTTCCAAGGGTAATTCAAGGGTTAGACCAAAACAAACATACATCATATTCTAACCTTTAGAATCCATATGTTTAACCTTCTGAACCCATGAATTATAAAACAGCCAGAATGCAGTGTTGCCACTAGTATTTTTGATACCCACTTTAAAAGTGGCACAAGAGCATCAATGGATTTGCCACGAGCTCTCGTCTAGAATTTTTGACTTCGAATGACTAGGAGAAACTAGATTAAGAATAGTTGCTGAGATCTATGCTACAAAGAAGAAACAAAAGGCTTACATTGAAACTCACGTAAAAGATAAGGGATTAAAGGCAAGACACTTAGTCTTGGTGTATACACTAAAAAAACATGCTAGGAAGTTAAAAAAGCATGGATATGGGCCCATGATATAACAGAATATCAACAAGTGGAGCTATCATGTTAGCCACTCTAGAAGTAAAATTATATCAAGAGACCCTCATGGAGGAAATGCTAAATAGACTCAACATAACAAAGAAGCAGAAGGAAGAAGAGCCCTGAATTCGAGAAGAAGCTCAAACAAAAGCCTTAGAATGCATTTGATGAATGAAATTAAGATAACAAGGTAGAAATCAACCTAGGCAAGACACTTATGAGGCACCTAGATATCACATGGCCATGTGTCAAATGACGAGTGGTATCCATCACAAGATAGTAGATAGACATCCTTTTCTAACCTTAGAGGTAGGATAGGGCAAGAATGAGAGGACTATAAAATCTTTGATAGACTCATGCACAACCACTAGTGTAGTTAGATTTTCTTACTGTCAAGACCTGTAATTGGGCATCCATCTGATTGAGGCTTGTGAGGAGATGATTGGATACACTCCAAAGATGAGGGGGTGTTGCAATAATCATGCTCTACACCTACCAATGTGAGTTTAGAGTATCTTAGTAGACTCCTTTAGCTTCTCAAATATGCATTTAGACCCACTATGTACCTTGGAGCATCAATGCCAAATAGTTGTGACAAGACAGATAACTTTCAACTAGAAGAGCTCTAAAAATCTTGCTATTACAAGTTGTTTCTCTAATTTAGGATGAGTGTACACCGAGCAATGATTTTAAGAAGTTAGAAGTGTAATTTTGACCTTTCAGGAGGATGAAAATATGCAAACATAGGTAGCTTGTATGAATCATGTCTCAAAATCTAGAGAACCAAATGTAATAAAAATTAATATATACCAACTAGACTGCTCATGCTACCTATCCCAAGTTAAAGCAAGTCAAATGGTTAAGTATACACAGGTAATTCAATAAAACAAAATTACTAAAATGGTGAGATAGCACCAGAGAATAGTAGGCAGAGATTAGCATGAACTAATGACTCAAATTGTATATGCTAATGAATGTATGATACAAACAATATCAAGTGGAATTACTCATACATATGTGAGCTTAGTGTATGCTCAACCATGAGGCTCAAGGGCTCTCTCTTCTCTGTCATCTCCCATGACTAAAAAGCACTCTTATTTATACTCATAAAGTGAATTTGAATTTTGAATTTCTTCCACCTAAAAGTGTCCCTACAATTTAGGTGTTGATTGATTTGATTCCATCTACTCATTAGTCCCGCTCTTTGGCTTCTAATATCATGAGGTTCCTCCAGCTTATTCTCTTTTACTTTTAACCAATGAGATAAAGTCCATGACGTTTAAAGAGGTGTTCATATGTACTTCATAAGTGATCAAAATTAATAGGTGAGAAGTCCTTGTTCTTTGATCAAACATCTAGGCTTGACAAAAGTACCAAAAAGGCTTACCTCATAGGATTGGGAGGAGTGGAAACCCTTTGCCTTAGCGAAGTGGAACTCCCCATCTCCATTCATGATGTCCCAATGATAGTAAAAGTACTTGTGTGTCAAGATGAGGACCTTACAGAACCTCTTATCTTAGCCCAAGACTAGATCTACGATCGCACGATGAACTTAAAAATAAGAAGTGGACTTCTTTAGGTTTGGGTGAACCAACAAAGGATCACAGTGGAACTAGTGAATAAAAAACTCTAAGAATTAGGAAAGGCACCAACTCTTGGTCCTTCTAGGAATACACATGAAGATAATGATGTTGTTATTTTCCAAAGCTCTGTGATGTAGAGGGATGCAAATCTCATTGAAGGAGTCAAATACATGATGAAACTCCCTTGTTTTACAAATGTGGTCAAGGAAAAACATGCATGGACACTCAAGAAACATATGATGCAGCCACACAAGTTTCATGCTCATAAATGAGCTCGAAATTGGGTACCTCACAACATGCAACAAATTTGGAGGCAAAAGAGTGAGAAAACTTCTAGACCCTCAAGAGGACCGAGGGCAAATACCAAAAAAATGCCACTGCCCAAGAAAATCAAGGGAAGAAATTCCAAGAGCCAGCCTCACTAGGTCATTTTTTTTTGGATACCAAAGTAGTCAATGAAGGGTCACCCCAATGCCAAATAAATCTGGGGTGCCTAAGACTTGCTTACATGCTCAAGTAGTCACCCATAAGCTCATAGGATTGAATCAACATGAACAAGCGCTCACTTCACACACTTCACGACAAACATGTGTCATCACCACATTAGTACATCAAATAATACCTAGGATTTCTTGGAAATGAGTACCTAAAAAGTCCAGAAGCCATGTAGACCTAGCTTAGAAACTTTTAGAGATCACCAAGGTCAAGAATTGTAAGCCCATAAGGGAAATTTGGAAAGTTGAATTATGTAATAAACCACCTGACCAAACCATGTAGAAATCCCCTAGTAGGGGGATAGATGCATTTTGAGTACATTGCACATCTAGAGTATGCATCTAGGGAAGTGACTAACCATTTAATGCCCACTCACATTCAAATCACATCTCACTATTACTAACTCATTAATGAAAATGAAGATCATGTTGTTATTGTAAAGTGGACAAGGCATCATCTCATTTCCATTGCAATGCTAATATGATCCTCTTACTTCTAACAGATTCAGGTGCAACAATCATCTCTAGCATAATGGTAGACACAAAAAGAACTAGTTTGCAAGCTGGGACTACTTATCAAACTATCAATAAAGAAAGCTTACCTATTCAACCTGAACCAAAGGAGTGGCTTGAAGATATGCAGACAGTAAAAATTATCATGATACAAGATCCACTTGTGGGCCACACTATGAGAGTTAGTAAGAACTCACATTAGTTCAGTGAAATGGCAAGATAGTTAAGAGAAGGCACATAGATGTGGGAAGCTGAGATTGAGTACAACAACACATGGGGGAAGTACCATTTCTTTACCAAAGAATTTGAGAAGCTACAGAATGCAACTGATTTAAGGCATATGTGGAAGAAAGTAGGCATGATAGAATACTTTGCTACTAGATTACAAAACCAGATTTCATGTGATGCTTCTATCTCATCAGCTCACTCACTCCCCCCAGGACCCTAAAGCTTCAAGAACCTTCGTGGCTCCATCATTAATGAGTGGGAATGAGTTAAAATGATTGCATATGACCAATAACTTAGTTTGCAAAGCCCTAAATACGAGAGGTATGCATATTCCCATCGAGAAAGAAGGATTGGTCCTAGAAAACATGAAGAATGAGAATTTGACAAAGCTCAAAGACATTAAGGCTATGACTACCAATATTGAAATACATTTGAGAATGTGGATGCAACACTTTGCATTCCCAAGGCAAGACAGATTCATGATGCCACACAAAAAGGTTTGGTTTAGCTTGCATTTAGCTGACACATAGAACATGACAACCAATGTTCCACATTGGATTATAGATGAGATTCATCAAGCATGCAAGAGATGGCCATGTAAGCTAGTGTTACATGGCTATTATGCTCTCACTAGAATCATCTATCAGTGCCTTGCATATGATGTTCCAATTCAGAGAGCTCTTTCCTAGAACAAAGTGCAACAATTTAAAAGCAAGAAAGCTTCAACCCCATCATCCAAGAGAATGAGGGGATTGATAGCGTGTGCACAACCCTCAGGTGCCACTGTGACACCGGATATATCTCTCACACCACGTTGAGTAGTTAGACCCTTTAAAATTAGAATACCAAGGCAAAGTACAGATGGATCCAGTTTAATTTTCCCACTAGTTCCATTGGATCTAGAATTCCCTAGAGGAGTTCTCTTGGAAGAGCTAAGTAATGCACATTTTGAGAGAATCCTTCAGGAAGTAAATTTGGAGTCACGAGAAGAACGAGAAGATGGAAAGCAACAACCACGTGGAGGACAACAAGAGCAAACTAAAGAAGCAGGAGCACAAGAATAAGAAGAGGAAGATGAAAATGACGAGGATGAAAGGCATGATGAACACTATGGAGAAGCTACAAGAGCCCCTGCTTATACCACATAGTTAGAAAGACTCTATGACATGATTGTAAGTGTGCAAGAAAGGCACCATCTCTCTTTAAGTACAAGAAAAGTTCTAATTGAGAAAATTTTAAGTGAGGAAGGAGTGGAACCACATTTCATCAAAATTCTCAAACTTTTGACTTAATCATTGGGAGTCATTGAAGCAATTTACACCATGCTACAAAAGCCCACATCTTGTTATGATCAAAGGCATGTGGAGACATGAGAATGCACATACAAAAATATCAAACATTTGGTATCTGAACAGAAGAAACAACAATGCAAGATGCCACTTTAATTGCGACTATTAATCTAATAGCTGAAATGTTTGTTCAAACATCTTTAATGTCACGTCAGCAATCTCCATCCCTGTAACCGAATCTTGTAGACACATGTACGTAGAGATAATACAATAATGAAATCTCACAAGAACACACATAGAATAGAGAGAGACAAGACTAAACACAAGATTGGGTACAATCTCTCTCCACATACTTTGATGGAAGAGCCTCTCAGAGTGTGTGTATTTATAGGTATTTTCATTACTTCTTGAACAGAACATACATGAGGGTGGCACTTCAAAAAACATGCATTTATGAAAAATATGCTTTATTTACAAAACATCGCTTTCTAAGAAATCTACTACTTTTATAAAAATAATAGAACAATATCTTTTAAATATCTTCAAAAATATCTCAGTAAATCCATGTGCATTCACACCCTCATGATTCTTCACCTTCTAAATCAAAACACAATCACATTAAAAACCTCAAGACATTAAATAGGTTTAACATTCCATTATTCCATAAAGTATAACATGCCTCCCAGTTGACAACCAACTGAACTCAATTGATAAGAATAAAATAGACATGGATGGCCAGTCACATGTCCCATCACTGAACAATCATAAGAATATTCAATGTAAAAAAACACATGCATGGAAATGGAAAATTGGAATTTAATGTGACTATAAATGATATGCAGAAATCAAATGGTCATAATGTGGAGTTAATGATGTCTAATGAATCCAGTGAGATTCTTCAAGTGATTGATTTTTATATTTAACTAAATATCTATGATATTGCTGACCAATGCGTGTAGCAGTAACATCATAATCAAGTATTTTCTTTGGAACTAAAATTTCAACATCCTCTTCAAGTAAAGGAGGATCATCTAAGATAGAGTGAGTGGTAAAGTTCCTTTAAAGGATTGCAATAAACTAATATGAAAAGGAATTATGTATATTCCAATGAGAAGGTATGTCTATAGATTAGCATTCTCATTTATTTTTTGAATAATATGGAAAGGTCCATAATAACATGGTGCAAGTTTAACCTTAGGATGTTGTGGACTGTTTTTCAAATGTCTTTTAATTCTTTGTAACCATACCAAGTCATTTTCATCAAATTGTTTAGCTACCCATTTCTTATTAACATTACACATGCAATGTTCTTGACTCTTCTTATTGTGCTCATCAACCTCATGAAGTGTAGAAATATGATCTTGTGCAAGCCATAGGGATATTAGTTTGAGTGATAATCATGGGAGTGGGAAGCTTTTTGCCATAAGAAATTTCATATGGTGCACATCGAGTAGTGGTATGTGTTGTGTTATTATATGCAAATTGTAGTAAAGGAATTTTCTCATCCCAATTACTTGGATTATCTAAAGAATAACAAAGTAATAAATCTAAAATAGTACTACTTGTAGCTTCACTTTGCCCATTACTTTCAGGATGAAATATGAAGCTAAAGTCTATTTTGGAACATAAATCTTTAAATAATGCAACCCAAAAGACATTACAAAAATGAACATCTCATTTTGAGCATTGTGGAATTCGTGCCACAAAAGCTCCAACTATTGCTCAAGCAGTATCCCAGGTAGGGGTGATGTACCAAAATCCTCTAAGTATGGGTAGGATCCATGGTTCTATATAGAACCAAGAACTATTACTAAACACGTGAAAATAATTTTAGCAATATTGGAATTGAAATAAAAGGGAAGGTTTTGTCTTGCAAATGTAAAAAAGAAGAGAGAGGTAGAAGTAATGTTAAATATAAGTTAAAAGAAATGGGGTATCAACATGTGAGTAGGCTAGTGGATAAAGCATATCTCTTGCAAATGAGAGGTGGTGGGTTCAAATCCCCTACATGCCAAAAAGGGAAATAAGTAAGCTCTTATTACCACTGTTGAAAGTAGTCAAGGACTGACTAGACAAGGAAGCCAACGGAGAGAGTCAGAGCGAGGTGAAGGATTAAGTAGACAGAGCAGTCGACGCAAATCTGGCAGATAGGCCCTTCAAATTTTTCAAAATCAACATCTTTATAATAGTGATTCTCATCACTAACAATCATTGTAAATACCATTTCATATTTTTGTAGCTCCATTTTGTGCAAGCCAAGGATTCCTTGAGCTTGAGGAGCTTTAGAAGTACCTACATATCAATTTTTGTATTTTTTAGACTCCGTTTAAGCCCTCAAATAGGCCCTGGAACCTAACTTTTAACTAGGCCGGACACTAGGTTTGGATAGGGCCAAAACCTAGTCAAAAACTATAAATAGAGCTAGAGAGCTCATTTTTGAGGTTAGCTTGTAATTGATCTAAACTTGTATGAGCATTTTGGAAGTAATCTAAAGAACTCCATTGCTTCTCACTCTTTGCCTTACTGACTATGTGTGCGTGTGTGTATGTGTATGTGTGTGCATGCTAGTGTGCTTCTCACTCACGCACTTGTGCCTTCACTTGCTCAAGGTCTTCATACCATCCTCACGTCTTCCCGGATTGACATTAAAGGAGGTGCTACTCATCATTGAGCTACACCAAATTTTGGCGCCGTTGCCAGGGATCGAGCTTTGAGGATGAGCATGTGATGGTAAGACGTAGATTTGAGACGTTGGCGTTGTAGGTAATTTCTTTACTTTTCTTATTTTTCTCTTTCTTACTTCACCACCATCATCACCATCATCATCATCACCATCTCCCACCTCCATCTCCATCATTGCAAAAATTTTCAGTTTTGATCTTATCACCTTCTCCATTCCATTTCCCTCATTCCACTTGTGAGAGAGAGCGAGAGAGCAATATTGTGTGCATTGTTTTTGCATGGTTGTTGAGTTTTCTTGCAGGATCCAGCTGTATCATCCCCTGCAGCACGTCGCGCAGGTACGGAAATGTGCAGAACTGTCTCTGTGTCGCAAGCTTCTGTCGATTGCGATTGACAGAAAGTTTCATCTTTTGGTAAAACTAAGTGCACCACAGTAGAATAGAGACCTTGCACATCAGAGATCCACAAAAATTTTTGAAAAATTGGCTTTTTTTGAGTCCATCGCGATTGATAGCATCAATCACGATTGACACTGTCCATCGCGACGGACAACCAGTCAATCACGACTGACAGACCCCGACGGACACGTGTCCATCGCGACGGACATCCCTGTCCATCGCGACCGATAGAAAAATCGCAATTGACACCCCATTTCGACGAGAATCTTGACCATCGCGACATATAGAGCCCCGATCAACACATAAACACGGAAAAAACCCAAAATTTCAGTCCATCGCGACTGACAAGAGTCCATCGCGATCGACACCCCCTGTCCATCGCGACTGATAGGAGTCCATCGCGATCGACACCCCCTGTCCATCGCGATTGACACTCATCAATCGCGATTGACACGTGTCCATCGTGATTGACAGGCCACGACGGACAGCCTTGTCCATCGCGATTGACAGCCCAGTCGATCGCGATTGACATCCATTTTCGACTATTTTTTAGGGTTTTGTAATCTAAGGGTTTTGGCTAATTTTGGGCATGAACATTTCACTCTAGAGCACATAAAGAGGCCATAAGAAAATAACTTGAGAAGTCCTGTTTGCCTGTTAGCCTGTTTGAACCTTGTTTTAGCCCTAGAACCCTGAACTGGCATAACTTTCTCATACGAAATCAGTTTGCTGAGATTCTTGTTTTGTTGGAAAGCTCGTGGGGAGTACAGTAAAATTAATATCAGGATTATTAGATAGGGTATTTTGAAGTTGACCATACCCCGAAGTAGGAAAATTGAGGGTCCCATGGGATAGTTTTCCATAAAGGCAAAAGGCAATTTGGTTTGTGAATTACATGCATGAAAGTGATTGGTTCTGTCTTTGGAATCTAAGTCCTGAGCTAACTTTGGAACTCTTACAGATCTATTGAGAGCATCGAAGGGCATTCTAAGCAAGAGTAAGTGCAAGCTTGGGAACACGTTTCTTGGGCACTCAAGGGCAACCAGGAAGGAAACAAAAGGTTGGAAACTCTCAACTCCCTCTGTCAATTCCTAGCTTAGGCTAAGAACGACTAGTGATAGGAGTAGGTCAGGGTGGCGATAGGCATTTATCAAGTTGAAGACTACCTAAATACTCAAGTTCAAGCTAACGACATAATCTTTGTACGGTCGAGAACTTTAAAGGAAAAAGAACGTAACGTGGAACGATCAACTTCAAGTGCGGAAATACACTCAAGTATACCTGACGACGTGATATCAGACAAGAGTATAAACACGGTAATCAACTAAAAAAGAATCAAGTAACTGATACAAAAGAACTCAGCAACGAGGTTGTACTTGGGCAAAATAGGGCCTACTTAAATAGGCATATGAACCTTAGATTAGGACGACATCTAGGGAGAGACAGACAGAGTCTTAGGTCTTCAGAGGCTAGTGTCAATCACACTGCTAGGTCTTGGGCCCAGCAGTTGAGTCATCACTCTTACTACCCTAGCTCTGAGACTAGTGAATTAGAGATGTCTCAAGGTATGGACAAAGGAAGTACAGGTGTGCCACATTTGTATAGGGTGGAAGGCCCCTACAAGACGCAGCTGGAATACCTTAGGACCAACCGATTAAGTGCTAGCATCTATGAGGACGGCCTAAGAAGATCCGTGGTCTAGATTAAAAACCCTGACCAATCCATTGGAATAGAACACCCAGCTGTAAAGTTTGAAAATGGAGCATGCTTGGACAAAGAAGGAACCATATACATAGTCACCAGTCACCCAGATAGGACAGATGAATTCGGGAATGTGATCCTTGAGACGGACATAGGTGACCTAGAGCAAGGGAACGTAGGAGGAGAGCCCAGGACCCGAGCATAGATCTGCTCCTAAACCAAGAGACAGATGAAGCCTTTTGGAGGTATAAATCAAATAGGCCAAATGATGTAGGGTCAATCATGATCTATGAGTTCAAAGATCCTGATAGCCCAGGCAGAGTGACCTACTTAGATCACGCTTTAGAGAGGATCTTTGTGGTTACAGAACATGACAAGCATGCTTATACTTGGAAGGGTGAATTCGTTTTTCCCCAACCAAGATCGAACGTGTCCTATGGTCACCCTGGAGCTAGAACATCTTAAGCTCATGGAATTCAGAGAGACAGAAGTAGAGATAGGCCAGAAGTAAGCTTTGCCAACCCAGGGGGCAGAGAAAGAACGAGGACGGAAACAAATAGAGTGGAACCTGAGGTACTTAGAACCCCAAGGAATCAAAGAAATATGGATGAGTTCCCTCTACCAAGACCTAGAGAGCACACGAGGACTTTGAGACCGACCCAGTTAGTGAAGTCCACGAAGAACTACTTCGATGGCACTGGAGATCCATATGATCATGTGGTGGAGTTTAGGCAAGTCTTGAGAGCTGAACAAGTTGAAGATCTGTTCACGCAGTACAATGCCTTTGGTCTAACCCTTAGGAACACTGCCCTGACATGGTTTCAGCCACTAAACGAGATGCAGTTCAGGAGCATAGACCAACTTCTAGAGGCATTCATTATCGAATTCTCTCCCACCTTCCAACCCGTCTCACCTAATCCCACCACCCCCTAGAGTAGGATCAGTCCTAGCAGATCCCACTCCCGAGGACCTAAACATGATGCTCAAAGCATATCAGGCCAGAATCCAAGCAGGGCCAAATGTAACTGATCATGAAAAGTGCTACCCTAGAGCAGAATTAGAGCTTGAACGAACTAAAATTTGTGCTAAGATGGTGGAGCTGGCTCAAACCATGTTTGAAGCCAGTCGCCTCTTTAACATCTCTAGTTCAGCTAAGACGCAGTTGCACTTTGAAGGACTGTTAGAAAGAATAGAGAGGCTGATTGCACAATCAGAAAAGGAACCCGCCTCTCAACACAAGGACAAGGCAAGTGAAAGAGTAAGCATTCCTGCCCAGGAAGCCTATGTGCCTAACTCTACGGAGCCAGACACATCATCTTCTATGAATCGGTTCACACCAGAATTCCTACGCGAGATTCAAGAAGACAAATGGGCTAAAGAAAGTGAAGTCCCTCCTCCCATTGAACTTGTGGATGATGCACACGACCAATTCCCACAAGACATCCCATCCATTTATGAGGAGCAGGAGAACACCCAATCTCAGGAAAGATTAGACTTTGAGTCTAACTCTCTGCAAGAATTACCCCACTTCACAGGCCCATGGGAAGCTAAGTCTACTTGTATGAGAGCACCCACGGTCATGGTACGGAATGAGGATTCAGTCATACCGAGGAACACAGAGGTAGTGAAAAGCACTAAAGTACAGTGCAACGTCACGTTAGAAGAGCTACTCAAAGTAAGGCCAGAGCTATGGAAACATGTAGCCAAACAAGTACCAGAGATAGCAAAACCTCGTTCCCAGGTAGGGTCCCAGAGAACAGTGCCAGAAATACCCTTGGACAAGATAGAAGACATGAGTGAGGGCGAAGAGGGAAACACATATCTTCCTATCACCCATCAAGGATACACCACCAAGGCCATTTTAGACTCAGGTGTAGGAGTTGCAATTGCTACCACTTCCCTATGGAAGCGTTGGGGCAAGCCAGCACTCAGGCCCACGAGGATGAAATTGCAAATGGCCGATGGTCACATAGAGAGACCCTTAGGGCTGTTAGAAGGAATAACTCTCACCACATGTGGTGTTGAGTTCGAGCATACATTTTCTATATGTGATTTTAGCAAAAATCATGCCTATGAAATGATCTTGGGACGACCCTTTATGCGACAATTGCAAGTGGTACAGGACTGGGGAACCAATTCCTTGTACCTGCAACACTTAGGTGTTCCGACCAAAGTGAATCTCAAAGATTACTCTCATAGAGATGTCGCTCCTATCCAGTGGAATCCCATCCATAGAGCCAAAGACGATACAGAGTCGGTGCATTCCATAGGATCAGGATCCTCATGGATGCATGAAGACACCCACCTATGGATGTGCAAAGTAGTAGTAGAAGAAGAGAAGAGAGAAGAAGCCAGAGAGATAGGTGCAAAAGAAACACATAGATCAATTCAAGACCCAGCCTATGCACCTATAGTCTTTCCTGACGAAGAATTTGAACCCCACGGCTGGGCAGAAATCCTAGCAACCATGGATGTAGCCATCAATGAAGAACAATGGACACCTCACTGTGATGAGGATGGCTACGATATTTCAGTCTTCTTCATAGAGCCACTCATGGGAGAGGTAGTGTTAGAAGAGTGTGAACCTAGCCCTGATGCATTTGAGGATGCAAGTGACTCCGATCTAGAGGCAATCATCATGGACCCACCTTTTGCATCAGATGAAGAATACTTCTATGAAGTAGAATTTCAACCAGAGGTATGGAGAGCTTACAAATGATGTAAGGCTAGCCACACATGTGACCCCGAAGGAAGAAGGAAAGAAAAGAAAAAAGAGAGAAGTCACACCAGAAGAGGAAGAATCTTTGTTGAGGTTCCGGAAAATTTTAAGAAGTATGAGATAGATGATAGGAGAGTCATGATCAGAATGTCTAAACGAGAGGCGCAATCAGGGGAGGCCTATGATAACAAAGAAACCACCAAGAAAATAGTGGTAGCTGTGGAAGAAGGAGAGGAGAGATGCACATACATAGGCCATGACCTGACGGAAGACGAAGAGCACGAATTGATAGCCTTGCTAAGAGAATACAGAGATGTATTCGCTTGGAGTTACAAGGATTTGAAAGGCGTGGACCCTGACATATGCTCACACACTATCCCCATGACCTCAGATGCCAAACCTTCTAAGCAAAAGCCATACACATATAATGATAATTATGTTGCTAAGATCAAAGAGGAGATAGATAGACTGGTTGAAGCTGGATTCATCTATGAAATTGAGCACATTGAGTGGGTATCCCCCATCGTAGTGGTGCCCAAGAAAAATGGAAAGCTGCATGTATGCATTAACTTAAAGAAGGTCAATGCAGCCACAATTCGAGATAACTATCCGCTTCCCATCACAGAGCATCTCTTAGAAAGAGTAGCAGGCAAGGAAGTGTACAACTTCCTTGATGGATTTTCAGGCTACAATCAAGTAGCCATAGCTCCAGAAGATCAGCATAAGATGGCTTTTGCCACTGAATGGGGCATATTTGCTTTTCGGGTAATTCCATTTGGACTTACCAATGCACCCGCTACATTTCAGAGATTGATGTGCCATGTGTTTAAAGAGTTCTTGAGGAAGAATTTAGAGGTCTATGTTGATGATCTCTGTGCTCATTCCAACATTAGACAAACCCACATTCCTGAACTCAGACATTTTTTGACAAATGTAGAGAATATCAAGTCTGCCTAAACCCAGAAAAGTGCGTTTTTATGGTCAGGCAAGGCAAGATTCTAGGACACATAGTGTCAAGAATGGCATATCCACTGATGAAGAGAAAGTGAGAGCCATAGCGGAGCTACCTAGGCCAAAGAATGTCAAGGAAGTACAAGCTTTCATGGGGCATTGTGGTTATTACCGACGATTTATACACATGTATGCCATCATAGCAAAGCCTCTGTATGGACTTTTGACTAACTTTGAGTGGACTGATGAATGTGAGAATTCCTTCTAGGAGCTTAAACGAAGATTATGTTCAGCACCAATCTTGACCACACCAGATTGGAACAAGCCATTCCATGTTCATGTGGATGCTTCCAATTATGCTATTGGATGTGTACTTGCACAACCTACTGGTGAAGGTAATATGGATCTTCCAATTGCCTATGCCAGTAGACAGTTGAATGCAGCTAAACGAAACTATACCACCACTGAGAGAGAGGGATTAGGCATGGTATATGCAGTTAAGAAATTTAGACACTATTTGCTTGCAAACAAGTTTAAATTTTTTACTGACCACCAAGCATTGTTATATCTCGTGAACAAGCCATGCAATACAGGAAGATTAGTAAGATGGTTTCTCTTGCTAATGGAATATGATTTCGAGGTTGTAGTAAGGAAAGGGAAGACTCACTTGAGAGCGGATCGTCTCTCCAGACTCACATCAGGAGAGACCCCACAAGGAGTGTCAGATGACCTTCCCGATGCTTGTTTAATTTGGAAGTGGTGTCGTAGTGGACTAAGCCATTAGTGCCAGTATTGACATACGGGCCTAACCACCCAGTAATAAACACACAGGATAAAGAGGTAGTAAAAGCCGAAAAGTATCACATCATGGCAGGAAGTATGTACAAGCACACGGATCAAGGGATCTTGGCGTGTTGTGTGGAAGAGGATGAGTACGCTAAATGGTTGCAATTAGCACATGTAGGTGCATTAGAGCAACACTACTCAAAGCAACGAACCCTGCAGACACTAAGGAGACTCAGAGTGCATTGGCCGACGATGGAAACTGATGTCCAAAAGTTGTGCAAGGAATGCCCAATCTGTTGCACTAAACCACCTGTGGAACATGCCACACTTTATCAAGTTTCCATAGTGCCAGATTGGAGTGAACCATTAGTATCCTTTCTAAGGACAAAAACATTTCCTCCAGATATGACTTTGGCTAGGAAAAGAAGTTTAGAGCAAGAAGCCCTAGAGTACTCACTCGTTGGTGATAATCTGTACAAGCGAGGTAAAGATGGTTACCTAAGACTATGCATCCATGAGAGTGAATATCTCAAGATCTTGGAAACTGCTCACCAAGGTGTAGCAGGAGGACACTTTGGACTAGATCGGGTGATCAAGGCAATACTATTTGCAGGCTTTTGGTGGCCGACCCTTCACATGGATGCACATACCTATGTGAAACGGTGTGATGTTTGTTAGAGAACTCAGTATCCTATACGCAAAGATGAGATGCCACTGAAACCCATGATGGGTGGACGTGCATTCTCTAAGTGGGGAATAGACTTTGTAGGTCCTATTAATCCCCCAGCCAAGGGTTCACATGCTGAATACATCATTGTTGCGACAGACTATCTAACAAAGTGGGTAGAGGTAAAATCCACAACGAAGAACGATGCTCAAACAATAGCTAAGTTTTTATTTGAGAATGTGTTCACTAGATACGGGCTACCTATAGAGCTAGTTAGTGATAGAGGCACTCACTTCTTGAATGAAGTTATTGAAAATCTGCTCCAAGATTTCTTGGTAGTACATAAGAAGTCTGCCCCCTATCACCCTCAAGCAAATGGCCAGGCTGAGAGCACCAATAAGATCTTATGCAATGTACTGACGAAATTAGTGAACAATAAACACTCTGATTGGGACAAACAGCTACACCATGCTGTTTGGGCATACCGAGTCTCCTACAAAACGGTACTCCAAGCCACCCCCTTTCAGATGGTATTTGGCCAAAATGCAGTGCTACCGTTGGACTTCTTAATACCTACATTGAAAGTAGCACAGGAGCATGAGTGGACGGGTCATGAACTCTCTTCGAGAATTTTTGACCTTGAACGATTAGGTGAAACCCGACTAAGAGCTGCAACAGGAATATATGCAGCTAAGAAACGACAGAAGGCATACTTTGATGCCCACGTTAAGGATAAAGGTTTGAAGGCAGGCGACCTAGTATTAGTCTACACTTTGAAACAACATTCGAGGAAACTAGAGAAGAGAGGCTACGGACCCATGATCATTAATAGAATCTCAACAAGTGGAGCAGTGCAACTAGCCACATTGGAAGGCGATATTCTCCCGAGCTACATAAGCGGGTGCAAAGTCAAGTTATATCAGGAACCTCTGATGGAAGAGATGCTAAGTCGACTCAACACTGCTAAGAAACGCAAAGAAGAAGAAAGACGAATTCGAGAAGAAGCTCAAGCAGAAGCATTGGAACGTATCCGGAGAATGAAGTTGAGAAGACAGGGTAGAGAGCAACCTAGGGCAGATGCATATGCAGATCAAGGATATCATGTGGCTATGTGTGAAGTTTCAGGTATTAGCTCTCATAGGATAATTGATCGACATCCTTTTATAACCTTAGAGATAGGACAAGGGAAGGGTGCAAGGACTGTAAGAGCCTTGATTGACTCAGGTACATCCACTAGTGCCGTTAAACTTTCACTGTCAAAAGTTGAAATTAACTGTCAATCCTATAGAAGCATATCTCATAGGATTGGGAGGTGTGGAAACCCCTTGCATGGGCGAGGTGGAACTTCCCCTCTATATTCAAGATGAAGTAATGACAGTCAAAGTACTAGTGTGTCAAGATGAGGACCTCACGGAGCCTCTTATCTTGGGTCAAGACTGGATCTATGATCATGCAGTCAACCTGAACCTAAGAAGCGGACTTCTTCAGGTACGGGTAAATCAGAGTCGAATTATAGTTGAATTAGAAAATAAAGCACTCAAGGAACTAGGAAAGGCACAAACTCCTGGTCCTTCGAGGAGTACACATGAAGATGACCATGTTGTTCTTGTCCAAAACTGTGTGATGCAGAGGAATGATGATCTCAATCAAGAAGTCAGGGACGCAACGGAACTCCCCTCTTTTCCAAAGGCCAGAGGGATGCAGCAACCAAGGGTAGATCAAACATAGAAGGAGCAGAGTACTACCTCTACTGGAGGCCAAGAGTACGTGCGACGCAGGATGTCTCAGCCATTGAAACAAGTGTGGGTGCGGAAAGGCGAACACCCTGTTGCGATCAAGCCAACCACACGGGCAAAGCTTCTTATTAGTAATCAACAACATGACACTAATCAGAAGTCTTTCAGAAATTCCTCTGCAAAAGTGAAGCCTATTTGGGTACCCAAGAAGTCGATGAAGGCTAGCCCACAATCAAGACAAATTTGGGTGCCTAAGGCTTGCTTGCGGGCTCAAATAGCTACACTGAGACCACACCCTGTACAACATGGTTCACTCACTCGCACAACCGATACCCACTTGTATTCATCACGCGCAAACACACATTGGCACATGAGCACGAGCAGAATGACTTGTAAATGGGTCCCTAAAAAGCCTCATTTCCAAGTAGACACTCTTATAAAGCCCTCCAGAGTCTCCACAAAATCAAGACCAACAGCCAATCAGTTTGTTTGGAAGCCCAAAGCATGTAACAAAGCCCCGACCCCATTTGTAAATTCATTACCACTGACTAACTGCATCACCCTCATACTGCACCCGACCCCCCCATTAGCTCATAGGTATTCAGCATCAGCTAACCACACTTCACACTCACATCCACGCGAGCACTAACTAACCAACTAACTACATCACAATTCATCAAGTTAATGTTGTAACAGGGACACAATGTGATTTTGTGTCCATTGCAATGTTAACGTTTGTTCATATATTCTCACAGAACCGGCAGCAAATTCTGCAACATGGCTGACGCTGCGGGAACAAGCTCTCAAACAGGAACGAGCCAGCAAGTGGTGGACTTAGACAGTTTACCCGTTTTGCCTGAGACAAATGAAAGACCAGAAGAATTGCAGGCCATCAAAATCATACCTATTGCGGACCCTCTCAGTGGCCATACCATACCCGTAGGAAAAGCTTCCCACTGGTTTAGTGAAGTAGCAGGACCCTTGGGAGAGGGAGCATACCTATGGGAATCAGAGTTGGACTTCAATGGGAAGCCACGTAAATACCATTTCTTTACAAGGGAATTGGAGAAGTTACAAAATGCAGAAGGTCTACGTCCGGTATGGGAGAAGGCAGGATTGGGTGCATACTTCAGTGCCCGGCTCCCAAAGCCTGACTTCATGCGATGCTACTATCTCATCAACACCTTGACTCCAAACAAGAACCCAAAAGGCGCAAGCTCATTTGTGCTTCCATCTCTGACAAAGGGAAATGAGCTCAAGAGGTTTAGGCTATCAAACAACTTGGTGAGAGAGGCCCTAGATATGCGCAGAATGCATATTCCAACAGAGAAGGAGACCCTAGTGCCTGATTACATGAAGAATCAAAGCCTCACCAAGCTCAAGGACATGGTGGCCATGATGCCTAATATTGCAATCCACCTTCGCATGTGCATGCAACACTTTGCTTTTCCTGCCCAAGATAGATTCACCATGCCACCCAAAAAGATATGGTTTAGTTTATATCTGGCAGAGACACAGAGCCTTACCATCAACTTACCCCACTGGATAATTGACCAAATACACCTAGCCCACAAACGATGGCCACGGAAGCAGGTTTTATATGGATGTTGTGCTCTGACTAGAATCATTTATAGGTGTTTGGCTTATGACATCCCTATTCAACAGGCCCTGATGTGGAATCGAGTAGAGGAGTTTAGAGGCCGGACATCCACTGGACCCCCTTCTAAGAAGATGAGAGGTACTGTCCAAGTCCCTTGTGCTCAACCACGTGGAGCCACCCTAACACCAGACGTTACCCCTCCACCCCGGAGAGTTCGGCCATTCACACTACGACTTCCAAGACGCAGCACCGATGGGCCTAACTTGATATTTCCTCCAGTCCCAACCGATCTTGAATTTCTTGGTGGCGCACCCTTGGAAGAACTCACGAATGAAGACTTCGAACAATTGTTACAAGACGTGGAGCTGGAGGCAGAAGAGGAACAGCAAGTGGAGAATGTTCAACCGCAGGCAAAAACCTCCCAAGTACTTGTCACCACAGTTGAAGTGGATGAAGAGGATGATGAAGATGAAGAACAAGAGGAAGATGAGGAGGATTATGATCAAGAGCATCAAGATGAGCAACAAGAAGTGCCAAAACTTGTAGGTGCACCTGCATACACAGCTCAGCTACAAAGGTTATACGATACAATCAAGGCAGTACAAGAAAGGCATCAACTCTCTCTTGTGTCAGGCCAAGCTTTGATGCAAGAAATGCTATCAGATGATGGGGTGGATCAACATTTTATTGACACCCTCAAATTAGTGTCAGAATCTTTAGGAGTTCCGGAGGCTGTCCACATAGCAGTCCGCCAGTCCGTGAGGTATGACAAATGCAGAGTTGACACATTACCACGAGCAGGTAAGACTATCAGGATACCCATCACAGAACAAGAAGTAAGCATTGAAACCACAGCTACCCCCACCACCACCATTGACCTCTCTGCTGAAACCTTCGTTCAGACATCACCCATCTCACCCCAGCATCCCCCATCACCACCTTCTCCACCCCCACCACCACCTCCCACCATGGAAGAAACGGCAGTCATCACCTCTACCTTCACTTATAACCCAACCTCATTCACATCATTCTCATTTCGAGAACCCACCTCACAAGACACCCTCTTCTCTTCCATCACCAATCCCTTGTACACTTCAACCCTTCTGTCCTCCGAACCCATAATTGGCCATCCCGTAATTCCAAGTGTGGTTGGAAACCCTGCACCCACAGAAGGCACCCTGTGTTTCCCAGCCTATCCCCCAATATGGATACCTCCATTCCATGACCCTCACTTCCCATCTGTCCCCTACACCTCATTCACCCTAACCGCACCACCCCAACAAACATCCTTCGTGGCACAGTCCACCAGCATTCCAATGTTTTAGAGGCACATTTCCCCGATGTTCGCAATGACATCAATCTACACGAACACCACACTCAGTTCACCTACCATACCCACTTACATGGTAGCCCCTGTACACACTACTCTGTCTGACCCAATGGACATTTCACCCACCACAGCACCTCTCCCCACAATTCCACCCTCTCCCCCTCCACTACCCCCCACCTCACCACTCAACACATCATTGGCAGACACAGCATTCACTACCTCCCTTCCCATTCCCACCTCCCCTGCATTCCAAACTTTCCCCCTTGCATCTCATAATGTAAATATCACATTTAATACATTACTTCAGTGTGCACATCAACTACAACAAGAATACCATCAATTGGAAGAACGCAATGCTGCCCTCTAGGCAGAATCTTGACGCCTACAGGCTAGAGCTAACACTTTAGAAGCTGATTACCAAACACTCCTAACCGAACATACCACTTTACAACAAGCTCACTCAGAATTGGAATAAAAAATATCGACGGTGGATGATACAACAGTCAAGGAACTGGAAACCATGCTCCAGGCGCAAATGATATCTAATGCTACACTCAGACACAACCTGGGGCTATTAAGGAAGCATATGGCAGCAGCATTGGAAGAAAACAAGCGGCTTCAACAACAAAACCAAGATAATTTTGAAGCAGCTATGGAAGGAACTGTAGGAGCAACCATTAGCCCTACCAAGTATCGAGCAGTCCCCTCAGAAGACATTCGCATCTTAATCGAGGAACATGCAAATTTCTTGGAGTCATATGAAAAGCTAGAGGCTGAATGTGTGGACCTTAAGAAGCAGATAGCCAGTGCCCCCTCAGCTCAACAGGAGCCGATAATCTTGCAACACTCTATAGAAGAATTAGAGACCCTCCGGAAGCAGGTGGCAGAACTCCAAGCACGCCTCTTACCATATGAAAGGCCACCCTCGCCAACTGAAGAACCCGAACTTGAAACAGTAGTGGAAATCCCAATCGATGACAGCTATGAAGAGCCATACGAGCCGATGCCAACACCCGGCGGTCGGGTTACAGAGGAAGGACATGATACTTTAGAAATTGGAGTTCTAGATTGGGTTAAAAGGGTCGAGAAAGTGGGAAAGACACATGATGATCGCGTTGCCGTGCAAATTCAATCTCTCACAAATCTGGAAGAAACTGTCCTTCGATCTTCTTACTTTCAGAACCTATCCCACCAACGGTTGATTACAACATCAGAGCCGCAATACATGCCTTACTTTGTCTTGCTACATGATTATAATGCAGAAGTTAAAAGGCATACAGGGAAGGAGCCCTCATTCGCCACTCAATTTGAGCCAGAGGACTTACCAGCAGATGCACGTGCTGGCTCGATCTTCCAACCTAATTGGCGTGCACGTCTACTAACCGATTACCCTGAGATGATGAGCACCTGGGCAACCATGCCATTGTATATTAAGTATAATCCATGCTATTGCCCAATGGTACGTCGCAAATCCTGGCAAGCATTTGCAATCAAGGTACGCAACAATAAAGAATGCTCGGCTTGGGTTAACTATCCGTATTTTGCTCCACCTCGAGGGACCCCAACCGTCGCTTACATGATATCAACAATTCGACACTGGTCTACCCGTCTAAACAATGTACCCGACATAGCAGCAAAAATGTGTATGAAAATATTCGAACTCATGACAATTGTCTTCAAAACCTTTCAGAAGGTACATGCTCCATACATCTCTGCCCCCGGATTCTCTCAAGGTAATAAGGATTTAGTCTACAACATGAGCCAGACTCCCTTGGTCAGCATAATCTTTGCCTGGCATGCACGTATAAAGTATTTACCCGCATGCTTCAAGAAGACATTTGAGGAAATGTTCTCTACAGGGTTCTGGGAATACCATTCGGAAATTTTCATTCCCAGACTGACACATTTGCTACATCTATTCGCTGTCAAAAAAGCCATCCATGCAGATCCGTTACGTCTGCCACATCCGGACATTCCAGGGCCCATTGATTGGGATCACATGATGACAGATTTGGCCAGAGGACTATGCATCCAAGAACATCAGCTTGCCACTCATGTTGTGGAATATTACCTACAATACTCCCAGCAACAAGGGTCTGTCAGGGACGACAGACGCGAGAGAGGGGGGGGGGGTGTTGAAAGTAGTCAAGGACTGACTAGACAAGGAAGCCAGTGGAGAGAGTCAGAGCGAGGTGAAGGATTAAGTAGACAGAGCAGTCGATGCAAATCTGGCGGATAGGCCCTTCAAATTTTTCCAAATCAACATCTTTATAACAGTGATTATCATCACTAACAATCATTGTAAATACCATTTCATATTTTTGTAGCTCCATTTTGTGCAAGCCAAGGAGTCCTTGAGCTTGAGGAGCTTTAGAAGTACCTACATATCAATTTTCGTATTTTTTAGACTCCGTTTAAGCCCTCAAATAGGCCTTGGAACCTAATTTTTAACTAGGCCGGACACTAGGTCTGGACAGGGCCAAAACCTAGTAAAAAACTATAAATAGAGCTAGAGAGCTCATTTTTGAGGTTAGCTTGTAATTGATCTAAACTTGTATGAGCATTTTGGAAGTAATCTAAAGAATTCCATTGCTTCTCACTCTTTGCCTTACTGTGTGTGCGCGTGTGTGTGTATGTGTGTGCATGCTAGTGTGCTTCTCACTCACGCACTTGTGCCTTCACTTGCTCAAGGTCTTCATACCATCCTCACATCTTCCCGGATTGACATTAAAGGAGGTGCTACTCATCACTGAGCTACAACCACTCATTAGTTAGAGAGTGTTCGCACATAGCCAATGGCGGCCAACGGAACCAAAAGGAACCATGAGAACCATAAGTACCAGAGAAGCCAAAGATGCCTTAGTTATGACATACTTCTATGCCTTAGTTAACACCTTAGTTGATGCCTTAGTCGCCATCTTGGAGTAAGCTGTAGGAGTAACTGCATGGATTAACCAAATTGATAAGAGGAATTGATAAAATCAAATTGATAAACAAACCAAACCAAAACTTGGACAAAGCACAATGCATAGTGCAGAGTGTAATAGTGTGACAATGTGTGCACAATGCACAATGTAATACTGTGACAATGTGATCGTAAACAATAGACAATAGACAGTAGTGGATTTGAAAAACACCAGCAAACGTGATAAAAATAAACAAAAACGTGAATTGAAAAATGAAAACGTGGATCAGACGAGAATAAATGAACTGAAATAGATGCCGAATCAAAATGTTGAGAAGTACACCTCCGTAGATGCATGCAAGCTCTGATACCACTGTAACTAGATTTTATAGATGCATGTACATGTTGGTACATTTGGCAAGCCTTGATGACCAAATAGCAAGGACTTCTCACATATCCACTTTTGACCATTTGTGAAGTACACATGAACACCCCTTGTAAAAGTCATAGACTTTAACTCTTGAGATAAATGTAAATGGAAAAGGATTAAAGGAATCTCATGACATTACGAGTCATGCATCACAACTACTTAGTGCTTGGAATCAAATCAATCACCACCAAAAAAGTAGGAACACTTTTAGATGGAAGAATTTCAAAATTCAAATTCATTTTGTGAGTATAAATATGGGTGATCCTTAGTCACGGGGAATGACAGAGAAGGATGAGCCATTGAGCCTCACGGTTGAGCGTACACTTAGCTCACATATGTGTGGGTAGGTCTACTTCATCTCCCTTGTATCATACATTCATAGTCATATACATTTTGAGTCATTGGTGCAAGTTAATCTCTGTCTACTGCTGTCTATTGCCATCTCATCATTTGGCAAGCCTTTTGACTTGATTACTTGGGATAGGTAGCACTATTAGTCTAGTTACTACATATCAATTTCCACTTCATTTGGATCATTAGATCTTGAGATATTTCCTCTGCAAGCAACATATATCTGCACATTGTCATCCTCTTGAAAAGTCGGGATGACACCCCTAACATCTTAATATCATTTCTCATCATATACTCACTCTAAATTAGTGAAATAACTTGTGATAGTTAGCTAAGGTCATCAACTAGATGTTTCTAGAAGCCATTGGGTCAACTTATATCAAAATGTGAGAATTGAGCATTTCTCTGAGAGGTTCAAGTCCAAAAATAGCAAGTTCTCAGAAGCTCTTCAATCTTGAAAGTCATGTGTTTTGGCCCAACTATTTGGAAATGATGCTCCAATGTACATAGTGGGTTTAAATGAATATTTAGAAAGCTAAAGTTTTCTAATAAGGTACTATAAAATCACATTGTAGGTGTAGATCATGATTATTACAACACCACCTCATCTCTGGAGTGTATCCAACCATCTGCTCACAGTGGTATCAGAGCTACATTAACTCAACAGGGGAGATGGATTTCCATCATCCATTAACAAATTGGATTGAGTTAATAACTCAGCATGATCACTTAGAATGGAAGCATATCTTCAAGGTAGAAATATCTATGGTTACATCTTTAGAGATGAGATGATGCCAATCCTTAGAAGCAAATGTCAACCTACTCAAGAAGAACAAGAGAGGCTAACTACATGGTGCTCAAAGGATGCTTTAGCCAGGTCTTATATCTCAAATCAATCTTTGATTTTTACTTCCACACATTAGGAGCTACAAGACCTCACAAGAGACATGGAATGCCCTTGAAGCATTATTCTCATCAAGCACTAGAGTTAGGAAGAATCAACTATGTATGGAGTTTAGCACACTCAAGAATATGCCCAAGCAAGGTGTGAATGAATTTGTCACAAAAATTAAAAACTTAGCAGATCAAGTTGGAAGCTTTGGAGAATTTATTGAAGAAGAGAAGATAGTGAGACAAGTAATCAATGGAATCACGGCAGATGATAAATGGGAAGCCTTCAACACAACAATGGACCTATACATGGACATGCAAGTACCTGGCTTGAACACTCTCATGGGACAATTGTTCACTCATGAGGCAAAGCGTGTAAAGAATGGTGACAAATCAAAACGTAACCAATCCTCTACCTTATACACAAATAAGAATAAGATTAAGGATAGCAAAGGCAAAGGAAAACTATCTGATGATGAAGGCAGTACCTCGCAAGCTAATTTTGCAGGTAGAGGTAGCGGTATAAGAGGAAGAGGTAGAGGAGGTAGACAAGGCAGGGGGAGATTTCATAGCTCTTCTCCATGTTCCATATGTGTCTTAACTAATCATAAAACTGAGAAATATTTCAAGAATCCCAGAAATTAGAGAGGAGGAGGCTTCAATAGAAGAGTCTATGCAAGAGGAAGATCAAATAAACTCAATGGCTACAACAACAACTTCAACAATACAAATCATCAAGGAGGATATCGAGGAAGGAGAGATTAGAAAAATTACACTAAAGAGCAGACACAAGAAGACTCACTTCTATTGATGAACATGACCATGAAGCAAGGTAAAGCAGATGAGCATTATTTTATATAGATTTTGGTTGTTCAAATCATGTAGCAATGAATGTGGCTCTACTATTAGACCTGGAAGATCCAAGAAATAGACATGAGGTTCAAACAGGAGATGACACTAGGCACTCAGTGGAAAAGATTTGTAATGTGAAGAATCCAGATGGAAATATGAATCTACTTAGCAAGGTATTGTATGTACCTACCATAACAAAGAATCTCATAAGTGTTGGGCAGATTGTAGAGAACGGTTTGCAGGTAAGGTTCACAAGGAATGGAGCATTTGTTAAAGATCCTCAACAAGGATTCAAGAGAATTGCAAAGGGAGAAAAGACATGTAGACTATTTACATTTGAACTCCAAGACACTAGAATATAGCTCTATTCAATTATGGTGGACAAACCTCATCAAAGTTAGAGATGTGGCATAAAAGATTGGATCACATTGGTGAAAGAAATCTGAAGAAAATGTGTAGGGATCAAAGTGTGCTTGGCCTACCTAATATATCCGAGCAACACATGATATATGAGTGTAGTGCTTGTCAACTTGGGAAATCACATAGACAACCCTTTATGAAGAAAGGATACATCCATGGTAACTTGTTGGAGCTAGTCCATACAGATGTTTGGGGACCTAGCAAGGAGCCATCAATTTCAAGATCTAGGTACTATGTATCTTTTCTTGATGATTGTAGTAGATGGACCATCCTATATTTCATGAAGTACGAGCATGAAGTATTCAATTGTTTCAAAAAGTATCTTGCTCGTTGAAAATCAAATAGGAAAAACATTAAAGAGGCTAAGGTCAGATGGAGTGGGAGAATATTTCTCCCATGAATTTGAATCCTATCTCCAAGATAGGGGTATCAAAAGAGAGATCACAACCAGGTACACTCTAGAGCATAATGGAGTGGTAGAGAGAAGAAATAGGACCATCGTTGAAGCAGCAAGGTCCATGCTTAATGAGAAGAAATAACCAAATTATTTGTGGGCAGAGGCTATGTCTACAACCACTTATCTCATTAATAGACTCCCATCAAAGGCATTGGATGGGATGAAACCCTATGAGGCATGGAATGGAAGAAGACCTAGCCTTCATCATTGCAGGATATTTGGGTGCATAGCTTATGCACATTTTCCATCACAAATGAGAGGTAAGATGGATCCCAAAGGAGAGAAATGTGTATTCATTGGATATGATTTGGATAAAAAAGGGTACAAGTTATATAATACAATTACTAAAGGTTTTAGTATTAGTAGAGATGTTGTCTTTGATGAGAACAACTCTTGGTTTGAAGATGATTGCAAGAAAGTCAAGCTACCTTATGACCTAGAGGAGGATTTTCCAACATTACAGAAGGTAAATGATCACCTACATGAAGATTCAAGTGATTATGATGATGATGAGAAGACACCAAGGAGGAATATCAAAGTTTGGAACAACAAAAGTAAAGAAAAGATGCAGGAGTTGAGAGATATTGCAAAATGTTCTCAACAAACAATGAGGAGATCAATTAGGGAAAAAAGGAAGCCAGAAAGGTATGGATTTGACACCTCTCTGGTCACTTCAATCTATTCTCCGGATATCAATTCAAAAGAACCATCAACCTTTGAAGAAGACAAGAAGAAGGTAGAGTGGAAAGAAGTAGTGGAAGAGGAAATAGAAGCTCTCCAAGAGAATCAGACATGGGAATTGGTTCCCAAGAAGCCATCGAAGAAGATCATTGGATCTAGACGGATCTATAAGGTAAAAAAGAACTCATATGGTTCAATAAATAGGTATAAAGCAAGGCTTGTGGGAAAAGGTTTGCTCAAACCTAAGGCACAGATTATGAGGAGACTTTCTCTCTTGTGGCAAAGATGCCTACGATGAGAGTCTCATGAGTATAGCTGCCTCAAGGAATTGGAACATCTGGAAGATGGATGTAAAAGATGCATTCTTGAATGGTTGGATCTTAGAGGAAGTGTACATGGCACAGCCTCTTGGATTTGAAGATGAATCACATCTTGAGTATGTGTGTAAACTCAGGAAAGCTCTATATGGACTGAATCAAGCTCCTAGAGCTTGGAACCATAGATTACTTACATTCTTGCAGGACAAAGGATTTCAATTGAGCAAGGTTGATTCATCACTTTTCATTAAGAAAAGTAAGTTTGAAGTAATATACTTGTGTGTGTATGTAGATGATATCATTCTTATAGGCGATGATGATGATGAAATCAAAAAGATCAAAGCCCAAATGAAGGAAGAATTCAAGATAAGTGATCTTGCATTGCTCACTTACTTCCTTGACTTGGAAGTAGTCTACACAGATCAAGGAATGTTCCTTACACAAAGGAAATATATTAAAGGTATGCTTGCAAAGTTCAAAATTCAAGAAACTAAGGTTGCAAGTGCTCCCACGGAGGTCAACCACAAGTTAAGTTATCATGAAGGAGAACCTATTGAAGACATCACAAGCTTCCAAAGTCTAGTTGAAAGCTTGAACTATGCTACCTTAACTAGGGTGGATATTTGCTATGGAGTGAGTGTGCTTAGTCAATTCATGCAAACCCCTAGGAAAGCTCACATGGATGCAGCCAAGAGGATATTGAAGTACTTGAAAGGAACACTTAATATAGGTATATACTATCCTTACACATCTAATTTAGATGTAAAGCTATTCACTGATGTAGATTGGGTAGGTTCCAAAGATGAAAAAAGAAGCACATCAAGATACTTATCAATTTGTAGGTACAAAGCTCATATCTTGATCTTCAAAGAAGAAACCTACAATTGGTCTTTCCTCAACTCAAAAAAACTATAAGAAGAGCTAGAGAGCTCATTTTTGAAGTTAGCATTTTGGGAATTGAAGTCAACAAAAGACATTCTAATCATATTTTTGGCTAGTTAAAGATTCCGGTGCTCCATCTCTTGGTCTTGTCATGTATGCACGTGTGCGCATGTTGGTGTGATTCTCACTCGCACAATTGCATTCTCACTAGCTCATGGTCGTCATACCACCCTCACATCTTCCCCGATTGACAATTATGAGGTGGATCTTGTCACATTCATACTTAGTAGAGTGACAACCACATATGGCATAGGGTGATGAGCTCTGATCTCTTCCCATGCATTGTCTACCACCTTCGCCTCTTCCTCTTGAGCCTCTACCTCTACCTACAAAATTAGCTTGAGAGGTACTTCATCATCAGATTTCTTACATTTCCCTTTGCTATACTTGTCTTCGTTCTTATCTATATAGAGGGTAGAGGATTGGCTAACTTTATGGTTCTTATAATTCTTCATGAGCCTGGCTTCATGTGTGAAGAGTTGCCCCATGAGTGTGTTGAAATCTAGCACTTGCATATCCATGTAGAGATCCATGGCTGTGATGAAGGCTTCCCATTTCCATTAACTTTGATCCCATTGATGACTTGCCTCACAATCCTCTCTTCATGAATAATTTCTCCAATGATTCCAAGTTGATTTGCAATGTCCTTCATCTTGGTGAAAAAACTAGTCACACTTTGCTTAAACATCTTCTTGAGTGTTGTAAATTCCATCCATAACTGATTCTTCCTAGCTTTGGTACTTGAGGAGAGGAAAGCTTCCAAAGCATTCCATGTCTCTTGAGAGGTCTTAAAAAAGTTCCTAATATGAGGAAGTAAAAAAATCTGAGATATAATTGAGAATATATGACCTTTCCAAAGCATCATTTGCACACCATGTATTCAATGTTTCTTGCTCCTCTTGGCCTTTGTTTCTAAGTACTGGCATCATCTCATCTCTTGAGATATATCCATACACATTTCTTCCTTGTAGATAAGCCTCCATCCTTAGTGACCATGCTTAGTTTTTTCTTTGATCCAATGTGTCAATAGATGAGGGATATCCATCATCCATAATGCCTAATCATTGATTGTGCTCTAACACCATTGTGAGGAGGTGATGGAAAATGTATAGAGATGAGATGGTCATGGAAAAATCTTGCTCTAGAACAACCTTGATAACTTTAGAGTACCTTAATAGACTCCCTAAGCTTTAAATATATGCATTTAGACTACTATACTACCTTGGAGTATCATTCAAACAAATCTATGGCAAGATAGTTGTAAGTACAAAATGCATTGAGAAAAACTTTTATTTATGGAAGAAGGTTCTCAATGTTTTACAAAGAGCTCACAAATTGGTAATAATTGACCCAATATCTTTTCCACACTTTTAAATTGATTGTTAAGAAAGATATAGAAAGTTATTTCATGAATTTAGGATGACTACACTCAGAGCAATGTGCATAAGAATGGGGGTAATCCTGACTTTTCAGAAAGAAGATGATACACAAAATCTATCACATATATTTATTCATAACTCAATATCTATGCATATAATGGTTATGAAACGATTTAGAAATTCTTAGTATAGTCCTAGCTTGGTGTTGCAATCAATGGATTGGACAATGGGTACTCACACACAGAAAAATGACTCAGATAACTTGATAGAATTGCTCAATGTACTATAATAGAGAACAAAGATTCATCTACAAATGAGAATGAGGTAGAAAATGCATTGCTAATGGGCATATGATACAAAGAGAGTGTGGCTGACTTCTCTAGCTTTTAGGTGCTACAAAGATCACTCAAGGTGAGTGTGATGAGCAGCTTTTTATTTGCTCTCTTACCTGCAACTCAAAGGCATAGTGTATATAAGAGATTCCACCTAAGAGTGATCATAAATTTTAGGAGATGATTTGAGATTTGAATTCAAATACATGAATTGCTTTTTCCTCCCATTAATTTCATGAGAATATCTCCATTTGTCTCTTCTATATTTGTCTAAGATAAAACTAAATATTTGACCTTTGAAACTTCCAAAGCATATATTGCAATGGATGTACATTTATGCCTCATTAATTAAGATAAGCTTAATGTGCATTAGTCAATAACTTAGGCTTGCATCATGCACAAACAAACATGGAAGTATATGCTAGATATATTTTCACCTTTAAAGGCTCATAGTAGTCTAGTTCTTGATCAATCTAGATATGAATGAGCTACCAAGCATGACACAAGAACCTCTTTTGGACACATGCATGTGATAACAACTAGCCAAATTAAAGTAAAAAAATCATGCAAATATGGTGATACAAATCCCCCGCTTGAGATAAAGAAACCTACACTTTGGGTATCATATAAGTAGAAAAAGATACACTTAACTATCTACCAATGCTTGACACTTGAGCCATGCATAAATTTTCTAATATAAGAGACAATAAATTGAATATTTGGTTGAGTGACTGCATACATAAAGAAGGCATCAAATAGCTTACTAGTAGAGACTAGCATCAAACACATCTCCATCATTGTGAAGACTCAATCATAAACCTAGATCCATTAGGCTGACAATGGGTTTACAATAGTTAGGGCCAAAATTTTTTAATATAGTTTCCATGTTGATAAAAGAAATGAATCCTTCAACTCACATAAGTTGAATGGCCAAATAATGATGCAAATGCTCACAAGCTTACATTTCAAATGAGGCATGCAAATCAGCCCTAAACTCAAGAAACATGCATCTTGTGAAGATTAATGAGGAGCATGTCATCCATATAAACAATAATGATGATAAGCAGATCATCCACACACCGCATACAAGGTGCTGTTAGTTGTACTATCCTAAAATCTAAGTGCTAATAAGTAGGTACATATGTTTTTATAGCAAGCATGTGGTGCTTGCTTTAATCCATCCATTGCCTTCTTTTACTTGCACACTTTCTTTTCATACCCTTCTTGCGCAAAACCATGGAGCTGAAAAACATATGCATCTTTATGCAAGTCCCATTCAAAAATGTGTTCTTGATGTAAAATTGATGTACATACCAATTATTGTGAGCTGGAAGTTCACAAATGCTATGAAAAATTGTCACATGACACATAGGGGTAAATGTCTCATCAAAATCAATGCCTTTCTCTTTAGCATAACATTTCATTAAAATCCTAGAATTATAGTGATCAACAATGTCATAAGGCTTGTGTTTCAATGTATAGAACCATTTAGTACGGATTGTCCCTTTGTGAGGAGGAAAGTCACATAACGAGCAAGTACCATTCTTTATAATAACAACAAATTGATAGAGACCATAAAACTTCTTATTTCCGTGCTTCATGAAAGAAATAAATTTCACACCATAAAGCTATAAGCAACCATTGCATAGCACTCTAATTAAAAAGAAGTACAATGGAAGTTGGATAAATTTCAATAAGACAAAGGTGCATCTAACTTAGTATCAAGAAAAGATCTTACAACCTTATCATCCAATTTATTGCATTGTTGCTCATGAATTAATATATATTCTAAATAATGAAAAACACATAAATGAGAAATAGATGGTTTGCAACAATGCAAAACCTCATAGGGAGTGACATATTTTAGTGACTTAGTAGGACACTAGTTAAGTATACATGTGATACACATCAAGGCCTTAAAACAAAAACTATGAGGTAATGATTGTCATTTCACTATACATCTGTCCATTTCCATGAAACCTATTTTTTTTCTAGTTAGAACCATCTTTTTCTGACATGTATGACATTCTACATTGGTTTTTATTCCATGCTCAACCAAAAATGGATTAAACTCAAAACATATACTCCACAACTTGATTTGAATGGAGGGTGCCTATTTAATATACTTATGTATTTTTAGGCATAACTAGGAGCTATCCAAAGAAAAACAAATTGTGGACTTTTATTTGAGGATGGACCCATGTGTTCTTTGAAAATTCATCTATAGGTCATGGAGCATACATGATTGCAGAAAGATGATGTTTGCATAGGAACATAGATATCAGTATGAACAAGCTACAATTTATAGTATGCTCTTATTATACCATCTATAGGAAAGGAGAATACTAAATCTTACCCAAAATACAACCCTCACATGCATATTTAGATGATGCCACAAGTTTAGGTAGAAAAGACACCATATCAAATCTATGAAAACAAAGAGAACTAGCAAAATTTAGATGAACAAAACATGCATGAAAATTTTTTGCATCTGAGATGACCTTTAAATCTTGTACTACACATGCATAATCGTCAACAAATTTTCCATTGTGCATTTGTTGACCCCTTTCGATGTCATCCAACTTGCTACAAGATTTCAACAAGTTTAAAAAGTTTATAGATTGGATGCACATGCTACTATCACGTGTTGGATGGAAATTTCCTTTTTGTTTGTTTTTTAATTCATGTGTTGGCTTATGTTGCAATTGGATGTGAATCATGGCCTTGACCTCTTGGCCAGGTTTTTCCACCTGTCTACGAGTGCAGCATAGCAAAAAACAATACAAAAATGATATAAAACATCACATACAAGTGCTAACCCATAGCGAAGCTAGGTGTGGCTCATGGTCTTGACCAACCGGTCAAGATGGCTCCACCCATCTGAAAACCCACTATGCACATAGCCCAAAACATATACACACACATCACTGTCCAAACCTATGGCAAAGGTAGATGTGGCTCATGGTCTTGAATGCCCAAGGAAGTTGCCTCCACCCACGTACTTGTTGAAATGACAAAGGTACACCTACTCTACTTAATAAACACGATGCTATCAAACTAAGGAGGAAGAAATGAAAGATAATAAAACATGATCAAGTAAATAAAATGGAAATGACTTACATAAGATCCTCTATGAGCATGGAGACTCCATGAGAGTTAGGGCACTCTTGCCAAAAGCTTGAGTGAATGAGCTTTTGCAGAGAAAAGGGAAGCCTTACTTATATGGAGTTTGGGAGAATTCCATTGCATGTGGGATAAATGAGCTTGCATGAGAATGTGCTTAGACTTGGAAAAAAAGGTGGAGCATGGATCTCTCAAGTCCCCCCTCCATGTGATGAACCTTTTGTTTTAAATGTGGGGGGACTAGTGACATATGGGATCACTTGGTCCATTGGCTTTTGGGATCTAAAGACATATGGGATCCTTAAAAATAGCTTGGACATATGGCATCCAAGTGTGGGACATAAGGCACCCTTTGTTTTTCATAGAAATATGGCATCGATGTGGTTTTTGATTCCATGGATGTATGGTATCCTTGGATATGGGACATATGGCATCCCTGGGGTCTCGGGACATATGGGATCCCAAGACATATAATTGAAAATTTGGGATACAAATGGTTTTGCCGGGGTCTAGGGACATACGAGATCCCTTACAAATATCAAGGGTTTACATCATGGGGTAGGTAGTGCTTTTGATCCATTTTCCACATTTCATTTTGGTTTGATGAAGACCTTCTTTAAGTGATGCATCCTTCTTTGGATCAATTGATGGGATTTTTGTTAGGGTCCACTTCTTGTTGTTGATGCCTTTTTCATCTTCATTCATAGCTTCCTCCTTATGAGAGAAAAAAATCTTTTCTATATTCTTGAAAAGATGGGTCCCTTCTACTCTTTCCATAAACCTCTCTCTAATGCATTAAGTGAGCATTGTGCAGCTCTGTTATCTTTTGGATCCAAATAATGAAAAAATTACTAGCCAACTTGAAATTACTCTATCTATAATTGGCTACAGCTATATTATTATTTTGATGTACCAAAATTTGGTCCACTTGGTGTCAGTGCTTATGTTACTCGTCTTTCGTGTGCTTCATCATGGGAACTTGGGAAGAGAAAAATTGATGCACAAAATTAGCAAGTCATTTAATGAAAAAGTATGAGATACTTGGATCATCCCATACTCCTGTCCACTTATAAAGTACTCTTGTTGCTCTTACCAAGTCATCAAGAATCCTCACTAGGCATTTTGCACACTATGGAGTCAGAGAGAATTTGGGATCTATTTCTGGAAGGTCAATGTCCACTGCTGAAGTACTTGTACTATTTTGCTCTTGGGACCACACCCTATTTTCCAATTCATACCCTTTGTGAAAATCTTGTAGGTGATTTCTAGTGTTTCATCTCATCTACAAACCCCAGGTGTTCCACAAATTTTGTTCCATTCTCTTTTGCTAGAGAGAAGAATGAAAGCTGCATGTCTCTATTGATTGGTGTAGTTAGCGGGCTTCTAGTCGATGTATCTTCAATGCTCTAGAAACAAGTCTAGGACCTTCTTCAAGCTTGCTTGGTTGATAGACTTGATTTTCTTTTTACACATATCTATATCTTCTAGTTCTTCCTAAATATGTATGCCAGCCACAATACATCAATGATTTGCTTATCCATTTCCTCTATTCCACAAGGTAAAGTCTCTCATCTCCTCTCGTCAAGGAAGAATAGCACAATCCAATCTCTATCAATATCTCTCTGTGAAATAGAGATCTTCTTGAGTGTTCATTTCCTTCTGATGTAGATAGAGTTTTTGCCTTTGTCTTTCTCAAAGTATCTAGCCACTACAACACCAATTAGTGCTTATGCCAGCTGAGGCTCCATCAGAGGACATCACTCCATTCTCATGCCAATAATAGCAAAGTTTCCTTAGTCACCTATATTGAACATGCTTTGTCATCTGCCTTCTCTATCACTTATGTGAAGCCTCGGAGATATAAGAATATTTGTCTTAGTTCTATATTTGCATGATGTTATGAGTCCATTACTCCTTTATCATGCATGATGGCCTATGTATACATGTGCATGATATAGAAGCTATGTTCCAAATATTTCCCACCTTGCTTGCATCTCTTTCGAGCTATATCTTATTGTGCTAGTGTATTCCTGATGGATTTAACAATGGGGAGGCTTGTTTTGCTAGTGTATTTCTGATGGATTAAAGAATGGTGAGAGTGAGAAATGATGAAATATATCTGGTTCTTTCTCATTCTTCCTTGAGAAATATGTGTTTCACCCCAAGTGTAGTGATGTTAGTGTTGTTGATGGATCTTCAATTTGGTGGCTCTTCAATAGAACCAAAACTGGTTGCATCCTAGTTTTCCCAAGTACAACCATCTTGCAAAGTTCTCTCATAACAGTTACTTATTCTTTTCACAAAAATGTTTGAGATATGCTTGTATTTAAGAAATTAGATTTTTTTCCAAATTATTTCATGCCTAACGTATCCCCAATTACTCAAAACCACTATTTGTACTTAGCCTAAGCTAAGCATTTGACAAAGGGGTTTTAGTGTTCTTCCAACCTCAAGTTTGATGCTCCAAAAAAAATGCTCTGATGTCCAATAATTGTGCTCCCCAATCCTCGCTTTGTGTTGCACTTTGCCTTACTCTGAACTCCCTAAATGCTGTTAATACACCTATAAAAATCCCACAATAACATCCACCTTTAGACTTAATATTTTTGATAAACCACTTGCATTCAGGTATCTCCAAGTCCTAATTTCCCCCTTGTATTTATGAAAAAAATTCTAGAGCTCCCTTAATTCTTAATCCCACTTGAGGGTCAACTTCAAAATACCATTATAAATGCCAACAATAACCAAAAATCTAATCAGTGTCGGACAGATTGTTCAGAAGGGTTTACAAGTCAGATTCACAAGACATGAAGCATATGTGGAGGATCCGCAACAAGGCTTCAAGAGGATTGCAAAAGGTGAGAAATCTGGTAGACTTTTTACCTTTGAAGTTGAAGATACAAGAAACATTGCTCTCTTCAATTACAAGGAACAAACCATATCTGAATTGGAGATATGGCATAAGAGACTAGGTCATATAGGTGAAAGGACATTGAAGCAAATATGCAGGGATCAAAGTGTGCTTGACATCCTAAATGTTTCCAAGCAACACATGATTTACAAATGTGGAGCATGTCAATTTGGCAAGTCACATAGGAAACCATTCAACAAAAGAGGATACATGTATGAAGATTACTTGGAGCTTGTACACACAGATGTGTGGGGTCGTAGCAGAGAGCCATCAATTTTAGGGTCAAGGTATTATGTTTAATTCATTGATGACTATGGTAGGTGGATAATACTTTATTTTACGAAGCATATAGATGAAGTCTTCACTTGTTTCAAGAAGTATTTGGCATTGGTTAAGAATCAAACAAGTAAAAGTTTGAAGAGGCTCAGATCTAATGGAGGTGGTGAGTATTTCTCACGAGTTTGACTCCTTCTTATAGGACAGAGGCATAAAGAGAGAGATTAAAAAAAGGTACACTCTTGAATAGAATGGAGTTGTAGAGAGAAGAAATAAGCTAATAGTAGAGGCTCCGAGATCAATGTTGAATGAGAAAAAAACTCCTTAATTATCTATGGGCAAAGGCTATTTCCACAACTACTTAGCTAATCAATAGGCTTCCATCCAAGTCTCTGGATGGGATGACACCTTATGAAGCATGGAATGGTAGGAGACCCACATTGGACCATTGTAAGATTTTTGGGTGCATTGCTTATGCACACATCCCTTCACAGATTAGGGGACAACTTGATCCAAAGGCAGAAAGATGCATATTTATTAGTTATGATCAGAATCAGAAAGGATATAGGTTATATAATCCCACTGGCAAAGGATTTACAATTAGTAGCGATGTGGTTTTTGATGAAAATAACTCTTGGTTTGAGGATGATTGCAAAAAAATAAAGCTACCATATGATTTGGCGAATGATTTTCCAAATCTAACCAAGGAAGAACCATATACATATGAAGATATCAATTCAAAGCATGAAGAAAAAATCAATCTTGAAGAATTCAAAGCTTGGAAGTCAAAGGGCAAAGTAAAGATTAAAGAATTTGAAGACATTCCACAGACATCCAACCAAGCATTCCATTTATATGACTAAAGAGTCTATGTCAGAGGAACCATCTACATTTGAAGAAGCTAACAAGAAGGAAGAATGGAGAGAAGCCATGCAGGAGGAAATTGAAGCACTTCAAGAGAATAGCACTTGGGATTTGGTTCCCAAGAAACCATCCATGAAGGTGATAGGATCTAGGTGGGTTTACAAAGTGAAAAAGAATTTTGATGGCACAATCAACATGTATAAAGCAAGGCTAGTAGCAAAGGGGTTTCCTCAAACCCATGGAGCAAATTATGAGGTGACGTTCGCATTAGTGGCTAAGATGCCAACTACCAGAGTCTTAATAACTATTTTTGCTTCAAAGAATTGGAACTTGTACCAATTAGATGTTAAAAATGCATTTTTTAATGGGTGGATCTCTGAAGAGGTCTACATTGCTCAACCACCAGGATACGAAGACAAAGATAGACTTGGTTATGCATGTAAATTATAGAAGGCACTGTATGGTTTAAAGCAAGCTCCTAGAGCCTGGAACCATAGGTTCGTTACATGGAGGATCAATGATTTATAACAAGCAAAGCAGACATTTCTTTGTTCATTAAGAGGACTATTCAAAGGTTATTTATCTATGTGTATATGTTCACATTAACAATATATGTCCATAGTAGACTCAAATGTTTCATACTTTGATAGTGGGGCAACCAAACATATTACTAGTGCAATTTCTTCACTTGACTTGAGCTTGCCCCTACAGGGAATACTATCACATGCGGCAAGAACCCTGTTGGAGGAGATGATGGATAGTCTTCAGAGATGAAGTGGTGTGGAAAACCTTGCTTCACACTAGCCAAGAACAAGTGATGGAGAGCATAGTAGGCCCCTTTAGCTTCCTAATCTTCACAACTAATCACTTATGTGCTTTGGAACATGATCCACCAATCAAAGGATCAAAACAGATAAGTACAAAGTTGATCCAAGATCATAGACTTGCTATTTTAGTCTCTACACATGTTCAGTAGAATGAACAATGCTCTCAATCTGTTATCAATTAGCCAAATTCCTTTTGGTAGTATCTAATTAACTTATATAGATAGCAATCATGAGTTATTCTTATAAAAAAGATGGAGTGCACACTGAGAATGATGCTTAGCAAGATACAGAACTTGCTCGACATTTTTGGGGTGCTGCAGACTACATACCATAGAGTAATGATATGAAGATATCTCACGATTAAGTGAAGCTATAACAATGAAACTTTGTAGCTATGAATTAGACAATATGCTGATTCTATAGCACTTTAAATCACATCAAATGATCAACCATGAACTGAGAACAAGCTTTGAGAAGTTCTGAGATGGTCATAGTAGAGAAGTGAAGTAGAGATATGATCAACGTGTATGTATTAAATCACATAGTAATACAATGCATTGGCAATGTTTAATTGCAAAATATGAGGGTAGTGAAGTGGATATGAGATGAGCACACTAATCACTTAAGTCCCTCTCAAGATGATCTCATAATCGGGCTCTCCTGATCTCTCTCTCACGGTGAGTTTTTTTTATCCTCCTTTATAGTTGAAGTTGGATCCATGCTTTGAATTCAAATTAAAATGCTCACCTAAAAGTAAGTCCTTAACTATTGGATTTATTCTCTCATCAAGAAATTCGAGATTTGATTCCATCTAATTCCTCATATGCAGCTTTACATGGATAAAAGTAGTTTGACATTTAGAAGGGAATGATCATATGTGACTATATGGAATACATGCTAATTATCTTGTAGGCTTGGATTCTCTTGCATCAATAGCTCCCGCTCAAGCCTAACATGCTTGGTCTTCAATCCACCTTGATCTCCTACAAACCAATCATCATCTTGAACGTGTTCATCTTAGTTCTATCCAAAGACTTTGTGAGTATATATGCACATTGCAAATGAGTTGATACATAGGACAATTGAATGTCCTTTCTAAGTAATTTCTCTCTTACATAATGACAATGCACTTCAATGTGCTTAGTCCTTGCATGATATACATGATTAGCAGCCAAGTGAAGTGAACTAGTGTTGTCTCTAAAAATCATTGGAGTGTAAGAATGTAACCCCAAATCTATGTAGAGTTGTTTGAGCCACATAGCCTTTTGTGTTGCATTTGCTAAACCTCTATATTCTGCCTCTGCAGATGACAATGCCATAGTTGGTTGCTTCTTTGATGACCATGATATTAGCTTTGAACTTGCAAAAGACAAGTATCCTAAGGTGCTCCTGCTACCATCCTCTGTACAAACACATTTCTGATTCCTTGATATCAATCAATTGTTCCTTTTAATTTCTTTAGTATGTATTTTCTTGTCTTAAAACATGCATCATAAGAAGCACTTAGGTTTCTTTTCCTAGATCTTCTTCATCCAATCATGTTAACTTCTTTGCCCTTAAGTTTTCCCTTGACTGCAATTAACCTATTCTTAACCTTGAGAATTTAAAGGCTCTTAGAACGTGAGTGTTCCTAATGTGCCTATATCAATGAAAACCACTAATTTACTTAGCCTATGCTAAAAATTGAATGGTGGGGTTGAGAGATCTTCCAACCTCAAGTCGCTTGTTTTACTTGTATGCCCAGGACACGTATTCCCAAGCTTGCATACACCTGCACCTTGATTTTGTCTCTCCAAGAGCTCTTAATGATCTTGTATAACTTCCAAGCTTAGCTCAAGACTTTTAACTTCAATTGACAAACAATTTGATTCAAACATTTTTAAAGCCCCTTTTCCCCCCTTTGTATTGATAAGAAATTCTCTACCGCTCCCTAGGTTTCATAATCCCACTTAAGTTATGTCACTTCAAGGTTTTGGGGGTTATTAGTGGTACAATACAAGAATTAAAAAGATTAGGATTATATTGGCCAGGAATGCATAAATATGTTCACATGCATGTAACAAGTTGCCCCACCTGCCAAGATTAAAGACTCGAGGTGAACTCTATGCTATGCTATTCCACAATAGCACCTAGATGGAGTTTTCCGCTTGTGAATTTCTTAAAGACACGTGAATACCCAGAAGGGGCAAACCTAGCAAGAAAACGAGCTTTAGAGGAGAAACGTAAAGATTATACCCTTATAGGGAGACAACTGTTTAAACACAACCAAGACAACCAACTACGATTATGCGTACATGAAGATGAGTATATCTATGTTTTGGAGATGGCCCATATTGGAGCAGCAGGAGGTCATTTTTTGGTTGACAAGACCGCAAAAATGATTCTCTTTGCCGGATTATGGCGGCCAACTTTATATCAGGATGCGATGATGTATGTTCAGAGATGTGATGTGTGTCAAAGAACAAAATATCTTATATGAAGGGATGAAATGCCATTGCGACCTATGATCTGTGCTACAACTTTCAGTAAATGGGGTATAGGTTTCATTGGACCAATTAGCCCACCTGCTAAAGGGTCTCATGCTGAATATATAATAGTAGGCACATATTATTTAACCAAATGGGTAGAAGCAAAGGCCACAAGGAAGAATGATGTAAGAACTATGGCCAAGTTTCTCTTCAAGAATATATTTACAAGGTTTGGATTACCCATCGAAATTGTGAGCCATCGAGGCACACACTTCATTAATGAGGTTATAGAAACTTTGATGAATTAATAGAAATTTTGATGAACTAATTCTTAGTGATTCACAAGAAATCAGCCCCTTATCACCCGCAAGCTAATGGACAGACAGAAAGTTCCAATAAAGTACTATGTACCATTTTAACCAAGATTGTAAGTAATAAACGATCAGATTGGGATAAACAATTACATCATGCCATTTGGGCTTTTTGATTTGCTTATAAGATCACTATAGGCACAACACCATTCAATCTTGTGTATGGTCAGAATGCAATCTTACCAATTGATTTCTTGATTCCTACTCTTTGAGTAGCTGAGAAATATGAATGGATCGGACATGAATTGTCCCAACAACTGGATCAGATTGAATGATTGCATGAAACTATATTAGAAGCGGTAACAAGTATTTATCCTGCCAAGAGACGGCAAAAAGCCTACCAAGGACATGGACCATTGATAATCAACCATATTTCTACAAGTGGTGTAGTAATCCTAGCCACCCTAGATGGAGAAATTCTACCAAATTTTATCAGTGGCTGTTGGGTGAAGAAATATTTAGAACCCTTAATGGATGAGCTGATGAGTAGACTTCTAATGACAAAGAACTGAAGAGAAGAGGATGAGAGGATTAAAGAAGAAGTGAGGCTTGAAGCATTGGAACGCATACGAAAGCGAAAAGAATGGATGAGAGACAGAGATGAAAGATATTGACAAGGAGAGGAGCCAATCCCCATAGCCAACTATAGGGTAGCAGAAATTATGACTGTAAGACGACAATTCAAGCAACCCTATCTCAATCTAGGGGTCAGAAATGAGGAATACCACTTAGTAGATGCCTTGATTGACACCGAGGCACCAATAAGCTGCATACACTTTTCTTTGGCTAATCAATTGAATGTACCACTCAACCCAATTAAGGCATACATGATGGGCATAGGAGGAAACACCATTGAATGTTTGGGAGAAATCAACCTATCTCTACACCTGGGTAACAATTCAATGCATCAAAAACTTCTAGTTTGTAAAGATGATGACTTGTTGGAGGAACTAGTGTTAGGTCAAGACTGGATATAAAAATTTGAGGTAACAACCTAGTTAGCTTTAGGCTACATATCTACAAATATTGGACACAAAGAATTCTTTAGCCTACTAGAGGAGAAGCCTCTAAAGACGGTGTGTCTAAAGTATAACGATAACGAATGTGTGCCTGCATGTGAATCTACACCAATGCCGAACCCTAATCAACTAGTTTCCACTTCTGTCTCAAGCCTAGAAACCCCTACTCTCATAACTCATGATATTTAACTCAACCCATCATCTCAATTTAGCCAATCAAAGGGAACAAGTGAGGATATTATTACAGACAAGCGACTGGGAGTCCAACAAGCAAAAATAGAATTGCCTCCAATTCAAATATTAGTAAGAAAAAGGATGCGACAAATATGGATTCGCAAGGATCAGATAGAAAACCACAAATCTCAAATGGAGGAGAACCAGAAGGAAGTCAATCAAAGGCGACATCAACCTAACCAACCAACCAAAGATGACTCCACACACATAGTGCAAGTATCGATACCAAAGATATTAAAGGCACCTCAAACTCCAAGGAATCAAATATGGATACCCAACACAACAATCAAGATCATCAAGGAGCAGCCATCAAATTTACTTCGAGATCGAAGGCAATCTAGACGACTTTCCAGGAGAAAAAGAACCCCCATGAAATAGATGCCACCAATGGAATAAGCAGAAGCCCTTACTGAGAAGCGGTATGAGTGGAGAGCGAAAGTACAATGAAACTTAATACCTCCGACAAATGTAAGAAGCTTCCAGAAGGACATTCAAAGCACCAAAGCTAGGAAAATGTGTGTTGAGCCCATAAAAGTCATGTTGGTCAAAGTCAATTGCAATCAAAGTCAAAAGGTCAAAGTCAACTAGTCAAAGTCAACAAGGTCAAGGTCAAAGTCAACAGGTGCAAATTCAAAGGGCTCAGGTGCAGGTGTCAAAGTGCACAGGTAGTGCACAATTAATTGTCCACAAAGGGTAAATTGGAGAAAGTGGGTTGCAGGTTACAGAGGTATTTTCTCTAATTTCCCTAAGGTTCAAAGTGTGTTTTAAAGTGTTTTGGAAGGTTCAGGTGAACCCCCCCTTTATGTGCAAAAGTGAAGACTTAAAAGGAAAATGTGAAGGTATGTGAAGCGGCAGCGTACACACAGATGAAAATATGGCCCCCCCATTAAAATTTTTGGGTTTTAGTCTAAGGTCACTACAAGACAAAACAGTGAGTCGTTGGCTGCCACTTGTGAAGACAATCTTGGGACATCAAAGTGAGCACCAAGATACCATTGCAGTTAGGAGCGTACGTGATCGACACACTCAAATCAAGGCAAGGTCTATTCTTGGACCAATCTTAGAGTAAGCAAGAGAAGCATAGTCTAAGGGAAGCAAGAGAGAGAAGTGCAAGAGTCACCAGAGTGCGACGCAGAGAAGTGGAAGTGCAAGGTGCATGGAGAGTGACTAAGGATTTGTGCAGACAGTGCTAAGCTATACTCCTCCAAGGATCTCAAGGTCTCATTGCAGTGTGCGCGTGCCGACAGAAGGTATTCACTCCTCCCCCTTTGTGGAAGCTTGGTGCAAGGTGTGCACAAGGATAAGCTTGAAGCAGGTGGAGGTCTGGTGCAGAGGAGGTCGGCGGCAAGAAGACTTTGGGTTATTTGGTATTTTGAAATTGAGCACTCTGTGTGTTTGTGCATAGAAGTATTGGCTAGTATTGTGCTTCAAACCTTGTAATTGTCTTATTGTAATCAATTGGCAGAAGCTTCCAAGGTGTATTTTCTCTTCTGGTCTTTTTCTTTTCTCCTACAAACCCTCAAACTCCTTGTCTAAGAATCCCCCCAACAAAATTTGGCACACCCGGTGGGATTTCCAAGGAGATTTGAGCTTAGGAGAAACCAAGTGCAAAGCATAGAAGAGATCAAGTGTCGACAGAACCACAGTGCTACTTCATCAAACTAAAGGTAAATATTCTTATCAAGTGTCTCATATTCAGTGGGCTATGAGCTGCTCATGACCGCAACCCGGTCCCAAACATTGAGGGTCACCTGCAAGCAAACAAGAAGGAAGGTTGTTAGAAGGTCCTCCAGTCCACTATCTTCAACATCATCAGTCAAGAGCATGGCGGGTCAGGTAGACTTGGAAACTTTACTCTCTAGATTAAATATAAAGTTTCCTTCTTTCAAAGGCCTAGCTCAAGAGGATCCGGATGAACACATTAGAAGGTTTTTGGCACTATGTAAGACTAGAGGCCTAATGGGTAGGGAGGATGCCTTTTTTATTCTCTTCCCTGCCACATTAGAGGGATTAGCTGATAAGTGGTTCAGCCAGTTTGCTGAAAACCATTTTACCACTTGGGATGTGATGAAAGATGCATTTAAAAATCAGTTCCAGCATGGCAACACTGCGGAGATTATTATAGAAGAACTAGAAAATTTATGATTGGGTCCTGGAGAAAAGTTCCTAGAGTTTTTGACTAGGGCCAAAGCACTAATGGCTAAATTGCCAGATCCACCACATGATTTTTTTGTTAAGAAATGGTTGGCTAAGCCCCTACCAGTGGCCACCCAATGCAAAATAAAGGAATTAGTGTTACCTACAACCTCCATAGAGGAGCTCATCAACACAGCCACACGCTTGGAGCAGATAAGGTACCAGTATGGAGCAACTTCTTCCCAACCAACATATGGTACAAAAATGGAGGATCCAGCGATCCAGCTAAGGAAGGAGCTGGAGGGCTTAAAAAGAAATAAGCCCTACAAAGAGGAGGAGAATGTTGTTGCTTAGTTGAGAAGGGAGATTGAAGCACTAAAGCTCCAAAAGGAGGAGGAGGCCCAGGCAGAGGAATTGGCTCAGCTGCGACAGGAGTTGCAGGAGCTCAAAGGAGGTGGCATCAAGAGTGGACTTTGGTGTTCCATGTGCAGCAAGCAAGGTCACATAGTAAGTGAATGTCCTCTGTTAAGTGTGACTTGCCAGTTATGCAGGAAAGTTGGTCATGAGGCCCAGCAATGCCAATCAAGGGGAATGCCTACAACAACATACTGGACACAAGGAGGACCCCTACCACCAGCAAATGTGATGGCAGCTGCACCCAGTCAAGGTAACACTTATAACCCTAGACAGAGGGATAATTTTGGAAATGGGCCTAGAAGGCCAATTATTTGTTTCAGATGTGGAGACTGTGGGCACTATCAAAGTAGGTGCACTCTCCCAGAAAATGCCCCTCCTTGCAGAAACTGCACAGAGGCCAAAGACCACTATACAAATTGTTGTCCTACCATCAAGCCTCTTCATCCGGGCCCCATATTCAAATGATTTCTGTACACAAAGAAGAAGTGTTAGATCAGGTCAATGTGCCATCTCCATCTACCAGGGTGGTGCATTTAGAAGAAATTAAATCTTTTACAGTGCATACAAGAAGCAAGGGGAAGGCTCCAGTGGAAATATGTCAAGAATCAATGATTAATGGATTAAACAGAGACAAAGGTGTGTCTGAAGAAAAAGCCACCACAAGTGTAGATGTAAGGCAAAACGAAAATTTCACAGGTACCAATGATGCCATTGAATATGCATTCAACAGGGCTCATGAGCAGTTTGATAAGTCAAATGCAGCCCATGTGCTTAAGGAATCAGAAGCTTCCAGACTGCTCAAGTCCATGAAAAAGGAGGTTAGTATTTTTAAATTAATAAAGATGGATGGGAAGTTCAGGTCAGAACTCTTGTAGATAATTGATGAAATATCCACAACAAGTTTAGTGGCAAAGGATGCTATTATGCATAAAGATAAATGTTTAGGGGAAGCACCCCTCATAGATTACAAGAGCCCTCGGCTAACAGTCTCTATTAAAGGTCATGAGTTTCAAGGAGTTATTGTGGATGGTGGTTCTGGCATTAATTTGATGCCTGAATATACCATGAAAAAGATTCGACTATACCCTTCACGACCTGCCAACTTCACTGTAACAATGGCAGACCAAAGCATAGTAAGGCCTATGGGTGTGGTCCCTGGAGTTCCAGTCAAAATACAAGGTACCATCTTTAACTTGGACTTTGTTGTTTTAAGGCTGCCACAGGTAGAAGGAAGTTTCCCCCTGTTAATTAGGAGACCTTGGTTAAGGCATGCCAATGTGTTGCATGACTAGGGCAAGGACACAATGTGGGTAAAGCAGGAGGGAAAAGAGTTGCAGCAGATAATTTTAGAAGAAGGACCAGACAATCAAAGAAATACTAGTATGATGCAAACAATTGGTATTTGTATGGAAGAAGAAGTGGTGGACAACCCAGAAGCAAACCTATTTGAAGGAGCAGATTTATATGAAGATGAAAACATGTTGGCTTGGCTCCATGCAGAAGACCCATCTTCCTGCTATGGAATTTTCCCAAACTCAAGTAGAGAAGAAGCATATGAAGAAAAAGAGGAAATCACTCAGGTTGAAACAGTCTCAGTCAAAGGCCATGGAAAAGAGAAGAAAAGCAAAGTCCTTAAGTGCAGCCGTGATGAAGATGCTTCAAATCATATGTCAATGGCCACTGTTTTATGGATACTGGTATGGATATCATCTATTGTGTCAATTTTTATGATAGTAAGTGCAAGGCTTTACAATGATGTGGATGGAGTACCTGCAAGTCTTTGGAAACAAAAGATGCAATATGGAGGAGATAATATTGTACTGAAGGATTTAAGGTGGGTCTATCAAAGCGTCACCAGGCCCAAAAAGAAGATAAAACAAATGAAGTGCAACAAAAATGAAGGTTATGGAGGAGTTTTTCGGGGTCAACATATAAAGATCATGGCTAAAGGCCTATCATCAAGCCACATGAAGAATTATGGATCACCTGGAACCTGCAAAATTTATCCAGGTTGTACATAGTCTTTTCTCATCATTTTTACTTAAGTTTTAGTAGTTTTCTTTATCCATTTCATGCTTGTTTCTTGAGTTTTTAGCAAATGTAGCAGCCATTTCATCAACTTTGCAAAAGTACAATTTTTTGGATTTTTTAGGAATTTTTTCAGAATTTTTCAAGCATTTTTTAGAATTTTTTCTAGCATTTTTCTCCTTTTCACGTGTCTTTTTCTTGCCACATTTGGGGAATAAAGGAAGCTCTCTGTGGTTTTTGAGTGAAGAAACTGGCCTGATACTCTAGGAAATTTTTTCAAAATTTTTTGAAGATTTTTTGGATTTTTTTTGCAAATTTTTTGGGTTTTTAATGTATTTTTCTTTGGGTTTTTTGATAATTAAAAAAAAAGGGGCCCCCAGGGCGTTTCCTTTTTTTTGCACAAAAAGAAAAAAGCGCCCCCCCCCCCCCCCCCCCGGTTCTGACAGCCCCCCCCCCCACCCCCCCCCCCCCTTCCCCCGGTTCTGACAGCCCTCCCCCCCGGTTCTGACAGCCCCCCCCCCCCCCCAATTTCTTTTATTTTATTTTCTTTTATTTTATTTTATTTATTTTATTTATTTTATTTTATTATTTATTTTATTTTCTTTTTTTTGTTTGTGTCTGAGCGTTTAAAAAAAAAATAAAATATATATATATATATATATTTAATATATAATTATTATTATTATTATATATATTTTTTACTTTTTAAGGCTCAAAGCTTTTGGCTCTGGATTGTGCCTCGATTGGCTGTTTTTTACAAAAATGGAGTCCTTTTCATGTTTTTTGGCACCTCTGGACTCAGTTTTATACTTTATTTTTCCAAATTCCCACTTTTTCTTTGACTTTTGGTCCAAACCCACATGTTTTGCGCACAATTACCACATGTTTTTATTTCACCACATGGGCCACATTGTCTTTTATCACCTCCTCTCACCATATGTTTCAATATTTCCCATATGCTCCCTCTGTAGCTCTCTTGTTTGGTCATTTTTCCCCTCTCCAGACCCCATAATCCTTCTACCTATCCCTCCCTTTACAGGATCTCAAGGTCTCATTGCAGTGTGCGCGTGCCGACAGAAGGTATTCACTCCTCCCCCTTTGTGGAAGCTTGGTGCAAGGTGTGCACAAGGATAAGCTTGAAGCAGGTGGAGGTCTGGTGCAGAGGAGGCCGGTGGCAAGAAGACTTTGGGATATTGGGTATTTTGTAATTGAGCACTCTGTGTGATTGTGCATAGAAGTATTGGCTTGTATTTTGCTTCAAACATTGTAATTGTCTTACTGTAATCAATCGGCAGAAGCTTCCAAGGTGTATTTCCTCTTCTAGTCTTTTCATTTTCTCCTACAAACCCTCAAACTCCTTCTTGTCTAAGAATCCCCCAACAAAATTTGGCATGCACGGTGGGACAATTTCTCCTACAAAATCAAGGTGAAAGTATGGTCCCACCAGGCGTGCCAAATTTTGTTGGGGGGATTCTTAGACAAGAAGGAGTTTGAGGGTTTGTAGGAGAAAGAAAAAGACCAGAAGAGAAAATACACCTTGGAAGCTTCTGCCGATTGATTACAGTAAGACAATTGCAAGGTTTGAAGCACAATACTAGCCAATATTTCTGTGCACAAACACACAGAGTGCTCAATTTCAAAATACCAAATATCCCAAAGTCTTCTTGCCACCGACATCCTCTGCACCAGACCTCCACCTGCTTCAAGCTTATCCTTGTGCACACCTTGCACCAAGCTTCCACAAAGGGGGAGGAGTGAATACCTTCTGTCGGCACGCGCACACTGCAATGAGACCTTGAGATCCTTGGGGGAGTATAGCTTAGCACTCTCTGCACAAATCCTTAGTCACTCTCCATGCACCTTGCACTTCCACTTCTCTGCGTCGCACTCTGGTGACTCTTGCACTTCTCTCTCTTGCTTCCCTTAGACTATGCTTCTCTTGCTTACTCTAAGATTGGTCCAAGAATAGACCTTGCCTTGATTTGAGTGTGTCGATCACATACGCTCCTAACTGCAATGGTATCTTGGTGCTCACTTTGATGTCCCAAGATTGTCTTCACAAGTGGCAGCCAACGACTCACTGTTTTGTCCTGTAGTGACTTTAGACTAAAACCCAAAATTTTAATGGGGGACCATACTTTCACGTGTGCGTACGCTGCCGCTTCACATTTCCTTTTAAGCCTTCACTTTTGCACATAAGAGGGGGTTCACCTGAACCTTCCAAAACACTTTGAACCTTAGGGAAATTAGAGAAAATACCTCTGCAACCTGCAACCCACTTTCTCCAATTTATCCATTGTGGACAATTAATTGTGCACTACCTGTGCACTTTGACACCTACACTTTAGCACTTTGACTTTGCACCTATTGACTTTGACCTTAACTTTGTTGACTTGATCAGTTGACTTTGACCTTTTGACTTTGACTGCAATTGACTTTGACCAATGTGACTTTTATGGGCTCAATAGTTGCCCACCACCTAATGTGCTCTCAGTCCCGGAGAGGTACAACCAAAACTTTGAGCATATAGGACACCAGGATAATGGAGCTGCAAAACTCCAAAAAGACACTAGAGCAGCCACCAGGTCCATCAAGAGCAGCGGAGAAAGCACCAGAGAGAAAACAGCAATGTGTGTGTGGGGGCGGGGTGGGGAAGAGGGGAGGGGGGAAGGAAGGTTGTGGTGCGGGGGTGGCGGGGTGTGGAAGAGGGGTGGGGAAAAAGAGCAAAGAGGGAGACGGAAGTATAGGGAGGAGTGGCAATGAAAGAAATACCCAACCAGAGAGAGACCAACCAGTACACAGACATAGTAATAAAACAACCAGCAATCAACCAGAGATGCACAAGGAATACAAAATGAACACCGAACCAGAATATCATATAGAAAAGCAAAAAATACAAGGAAATCCCTACTATCCATGGTAAGGACATGAAATGCCAACGAATGGCAAATAGCTGCCTAGCAGAAAGTACATGATGAGCCAAGGAGTGGCAAGGGAACCAAAGGGATAAATAAACGCATCCGACGAATTGAGCCTCAACAACAAAAGGAGGCCAGGGTAGACCAAAAGAAACTAAGGGAACCCATGGTGAAGGAAGACCTAGAGCTTAGTGGAGAGACACATGACAAATGTCTAGCTAGGGCATTGACGGAGAAGGGGGCCTATCCCGAGGTGGAACATCGTCCTGAGATGCAGGTAAGTCGGGTGAGGCGGGTGGAATGATGGCTGCCTCCTCAGTCCATGCAGCAATCCTGCTCCTGTATCTGCGTAGGTGATCGCGCTCTTGTCGGACCAAACAACACGCAGGACTATCACAAATGCCTAAGGAGGCACGCTGGCGGATCTCCATAAGAGCACGAGTCGCGGCATCAGCCTCATCTCGATATCGGTCTCTGTCCTGCTGCATGGCCCGCAACGCATCGCGCGACGTCTGCCACTGAGCCGCTACAGCAGCACGAATGCGATTGATCGTCAGAGCATACTGCTGATGTAGCGCAGTTGTCGCGGATACAGAATCAAGGGAGAGACGGGCAACATCGGCTCCATCACTCGCTACGACGCTTGGAAGATTCTTAGACAAATTTTGTTTTAGATTCTTAGACAAATTTTGGGTTAAGAACTCTCGGTTTGGATGTTTTTCTGCTGTTTTATATATGTTCGCTATAGAGTTCCCTTCATAGAACCTTGCTACTCCCAGTCTACTCCGGTCCCACCCCCACCACCACCCTCCTCGCAGCCTTCCATCCCTACTCTGGCCCCACCCCCACCACCACCCACCTCGCAGCCTTCCATCCCTGATAGCCTCGATGATGATCCACCTTTCTTGGGCCTACTTCGTGATGTGAGCGTCGTAGCGAGTGATGGAGCCGATGCTGCCCGTCTCTCCCTTGATTTTGTATCCACGACAGCTGCACTACATCAGCAGTATGCTCTGACGATCGATCGCATTTGTGCTGCCGCAGCGGCTCAGTGGCAGATGTCGCGCGATGCATTGCGGGCCATGCAGCAGGACAGAGACCGATATCGAGATGAAGCTGATGCCGCGACTCGCGCTCTTATGGAGATCCGCCAGCGTGCCTCCTTAGGCATTTGTGATAGTCCTGCGTGTCATTTGGTCCGACGAGAGCGCGATCACCTACGCAGATATAGGAGCAGGATTGCTGCATGGACTGAGGAGGCAGCCATCATTCCACCCGCCTCACCCGACTTACCTATACCTCGGGACGATGTTCCACCTGGGGATAGGCCCCCTTCTCCGCCGATGCCCTAGATAGACATTTGTCCTGTGTCTCTCCACTAGGCTCTAGGTCTTCCTTCACCATGGGTTCCCCTAGTTTCTTTTGGTCTACCCTGGCCTCCTTTTGTTGTTGAGGCTCAATTCGTCGGATGCGTTTATTTATCCCTTTGGTTCCCGTGCCACTCCTTGGCTCATCATGTACTTTCTGCTAGGAAGCTATTTGCCATTCGTTGGCATTTCATGTCCTTACCATGGATAGTAGGGGTTTCCTTGTATTTTTTGCTTTTCTATATGATATTCTGGTTCGGTGTTCATTGTGTGTTTTGCAAGAGAACAAGGATTACGACCACCACATGCTAGAGAGATCACTCTCCTCCCAACCAAATGCCTCTATATATAGCTCTCTCCAGGGGACTGCCTTCTTAGGCAGGTGGATACTAACCATCCATGTGTCAGCCATGTAACTACATGTGCGCCAAGTGTCCCAGTTAACTCAAGTTAACTCAAGTGGATGCTTCTAGAAGGCTCTAGATCTCTTTGGGCAAAATACTCTCCCCATGTCTCCCATGGGGATTGAACCCAAGACCTCCTCCTTCACATCCTTGAGACTTAACCACTAAGCTAAGTGGATCACTTGTTCACAAGAGCACAAGACCTCCTAATAAGTCTAAACTCGAGATCTTTGGTCATACACACGGATGAACAAACGGTGTCCGATTTCAGATCTGTCTGAACCGGCCAGACCCTTGGATCATAGACTTACTTTATTACATTCTTTCCCCCTTGGAAAATATTTTCATCCTCGAAAATAGAGCTATATACATACTGTAGGCAACCTCTGAGCCTCATGTTCTAAAACTGGAAGAACATGGTCATGTTCTAGAACTGGAAGAACATGTCTCATCTCTGGGTGGATCTAAATACATCCCTAGCTAATTCACAGTTTCTGGAAGTGCGATCTAGGCACAAACATGTGAACTAGGTGGATTCAAATTACTAGTCCATTTCTGGGCATGACTGGTACATGGACTTAGTAATGAAGGTGAAAATCTTATCCCTCGCAAGACTTTAAGAATTCTTGATTCACTTGAATTTGTTTTTGGAGAACTTGAAGTTTGGTTGTCCCATACATCTAACTTAGATGTTTGTACAATGGTTTACTTTGATCCAAGAGTTACTTGATTTTTTTACCCGACTAGAGGACTACTTTGTCCTAATGAGTTTAAAAATCCTTTGTAAACTGCAGGAGAAAGTTTACCATTTCGGTGGAATCAACCATACTAACTTCACCAATACAAATCCATAATGAAATTTGTCCAACTTAGGACAGTTTTCTCAAAGGCTTTAACTGAAAGTTCTTGGGAATTGTCAATCTAAATGAGCAATTCCTAACTTCTTTATTCTAGAGTATACTGGACTCTAGGAAATTATTTATGCTATAACTTGAAGCAAAACTTAAATGAATAAGTCCACTTAGACTTATCATATTTTGAAGATTGAAAAGGTTCTTGTACATAACATCTATCTAGGATGTTCAAGTTAGTTATTTTATTCTAACCGGCTAACCCTGGTCTTTTGCAAAAGGAATCAGATACCATGTCTGAGCCAATTCCAAAAGATTTGGAAAGCAAAAAGAAAAGTAAAACTCTGTACAACCAATTCAAACTTCGAACATACATAAACTTGCTATGAGTCAAAGTCTAGTTGACTCAGGACTTTAACTTCTCAACGATCTATTTCAACAAGGATATTGAAGCATTATCTTTATCTTTAAGAGAAATAAGCTAAATTCTCATAAAGATTTAAAGAAAATCAAAAACATCATCCAACCACAAGATACTAGTGTGGTAACCAACATCAGTGTGTCGACCCACTGAGGTTCTGTCGATGAGTTTAGTATTCAAATAATGCTTCACTTGAGACTAAGTTCAGGTCACATTCAATCTTTTGACTCCTTACTAGAAATGCAATTCTTGTGCGTTTCTTTGAGTCAAAAGAGTGAATTTACCAAGTTATACTAGAAACTTGATACTTGACTTAGTCAATTAATTCTTTAGCTTGAAAAGATCAACTCAAAATCAAAGTCCAACTTTTTTCAGAAATTTATCAAATATTTCTGATCAATAACACTTAAGCTTGAAGTGTTCTAAGAAGATCTTGGAAGTTACTTACTTCATATCTTCAATTTCCTTGATCTTGAAGTATCTTGAGATTCTTCTTGAATCTAAACTCCTTCTTTGAAGTTTTAATTCCCTTGAAGATCAAACCTAACTTCAAGATCCAAACAAGGACTAAAAGATAATCATCATCTCACGGTCCGATGTCCCATACCATCTTTCCTACGTCAATCTGAGTATAAAATTTGGTGTCCCATACCACCCCATTTTATACTCACATTGACGTGTAAGTGAATTTTATCCTAAAGTCTACAACATCTCTTGATAGAGAACCTTCTAGCTTTAATTCTTGACAAGAATTTCATAGCTTTAGGCACTATCTCTATCTTGATATTCTAGGTTTTAATCCCTTGACATGATCGTTTCACAATCTTGTGCTTAACCTTGGGAACTTGAAAAACTTTAATAGAATATCTCCAAACCTTTTCTGCTAGGATTTTCAAATGAAAACCAATTAGAATTCCAAGTACTTGAATTTTCATAGATTTAAGTTCAATTGGTTATTCTTGACCAATTTTGTAGCGACAAGAGTTTTTGACTTCTTGTCTTTAGATTCCTTTCTACTAATGCTTTTAGGTACCTATCCTGGCCAGGAGTTTTTACAGGAATCTCTCTACTACTTAAGTCTAAGCATCCGCTGATTTGCTTCAAGCGGTGTTGAAGCTTCTTTGCAATTCTCCATATTAAACTTCTTCAGTAAGTTTAGGAGATACCTTTCTTGCGTAACATATACACCATGATCTGTGTAAGTGAATTCCATTCCAAGAAAGTATGATAACTTTCCTAGATCACTGATTTGAAACTCCTTTTCAAGTAATCTCTTTACTTCTTTAAGTCCTTCATCTGAGGTACCTGTGATTATAATGTTGTCTACATAAATGCAAATGTAGATCATACCTTCTTCTGTTCTCTTGATGAGTAGACTTGCATCTGCTTTCGAACTTTGGTATCCAAGTTCATTGAGATATTTCACAAGTCTGTAATTCCAAGCTCTTGGAGCTTGCTTCAGTCCATAAAGTGCTTTTCTTAATCTGCAAACAAAATTTGGGTATCTAGAACTTACAAACACTTCCAGTTGTTCCATGTAGACTTCATCTGCTATATATCCATTCAAAAATGCATTCTTTATATCTAGCTGACTTAGCTTCCATCCTTTTGATGCTGCTATAGCAATTACTGTCCTTATAGTTGACATCTTTGCCATCGGACTAAACGTCTCATTGTAATCTATGCCATGCATATGAGCATAGCCCTTGATAACTAGTCTAGCTTTGTATCTGGCTATCCTTCCATCTGCAAGTTTCTTAACTTTGAAAACCCATTTATTTCCAATCACTTTCTTATCACTTGGTTTCGGAACAAGTTCCCATGTCCTGTTCTCCTCCAGTGCATTGAACTCTTCTTCCATTGCTTCTTCCCATTGCTTCTTGCCTTTAGCTTCATCATAGTTTTGAGGTTCTTCATCATCTTTGACCATATATGCATAATTTTTCTGAGTTATATACGAAGTCTCATAGGAATACCTTTCTGGTTGTCTTCTAGTCCTGCTTGACCTTCTTGGTTCAAACTCTTCATGTGTATCTGAATACACTTCTTCATCAAATCCCTGTTCATCTCCATTTCTTATACCTGATCCGATCCTGGACGTACTTGCCTGCATATAGTCTTCATCTCTATTCACATGTACAATTGATTTCCCTTTCTCTCTTCTGCATACCAGCTTTTCTGTTCATCAAATGTAACATCTCTGGAAACAATAAAATGTTTTGTTAGAGGACTCCATAACCTCTAACCCATCTGCTTTTCATCATATCCGACGAACACATATTTATCTGCTTTTGGTTCAAGCTTATGTCTGAGTTGTGTTGGTACATAAGCATAAGCTACTGATCCAAACACTTTACAATGATCAAGTGTTGGTTTCTTTCCCCACCAAGCTTCATAAGGGGTCATTCCATCTAAAGCTGTACACGGTAATCTGTTTACCAAGTATGTAGCTATATTTACAGCTTCAACCCAAAGATAATTTGGACAATCTTTTTCCTTTAGCATAGCTCGTGCAAACTCAACTAGAGTTCGGTTCCTTCTTTCTGCTACACCATTTTGTTGTGGTGTGTACCTGTAGATTATTTCTCTCTTAATACCTGCATTCCAAAGATAATCATTGAACTCTCGGGAGAAGTATTCTCCCCCTCCATCAGACCTCAGTCTCTTCATCTTTTGACCTGTGAGTCTTTCAGCATATGCATGAAAATGCCTGAAAGCTCCAAACACTTCTGATTTCTCTTTCAAAACATAAAGAGTTATCCATCTTGTAGCATCGTCAATGAATAAAACATAATACCTTGAACCACTAATTGATCCTTCTTTTGTTGGACCCCATACATCTGTATGAATGAGTTCAAGTACTCCATCATGTTTGAATCCTTTCTTCTGGAAAGGTAACCTGTGGGCTTTTCCCATCTGACATGCTTCGCACTTGTGAATCATATGTTGGTTCTGTACATTTGGTAATCCCAGTACTGACTTATTTGAAATCATAGCTTTAATTCCTTTTTCATTGAAATGACCTAATCTCTTATGCCAGAGATCAAGTTCTGTAATCACCTTTTCACCATGTGTGAGCAACGCTTGGCCGATGTTCCCTTGTACTCTTAAAGTAAAGAGTCTGCCTTCTTTCTTACTAGAGACAATTTCACTTTTCCAATTGAATGTACACTATGCCTCGTATTATCACCTGTTTGAACAGTATGACTGGAACTACCTTTTTTAAATTCTGACATCAATTCTATATTTCTTGACAAGTGATTAGAACATCCAGAATCAATGTAAAATACCTTTAGGTCTTTGTTATCTCATGTGCTAATTGAGTTCATCATCAATGATGTATGACTTTCATTCTGAGTTTCATTTGCGTAATTGTTGTAGGTGGTGTTGTAGGATTGATTCTGTCCCCAACTTCTTGCTCCACCTCTACCATAGCTTCCTCTTTGATTTTGTCTACCTCTTTGAAAGTTATTCTGATATCTTCTACTTCTACCTCTGCTGTTACTGTTCTGATTTTGATTTGATCCTTGGGAATTATGCCAGCAATCATGAGCCAGATGATTACTTAGTCCACAAATCCAGCAAGCCTTCTTATTGTTATTCTGGCTACTCCTTCCTCTTCCAAAACCTCTTTCTCTTCCTCTGGCGGTGCCTTTACCTCTTGCATAATAAGCCTGAGAACTCGACTCTTCTTCATCTTTTGACTTACCTTTGTCTGCTTTCTTCTTGTTCTTCATGTACATTGCAGAACTTTGTCCTTTATCTGCATCTCCTTTCAGGTCTTGCTCATATGTGAGCATCAAACCAAGCAGCTGATTTAAATCTGGTACAAAATGATTTAAAGAAATTTCAGTTGAGAGTACGAAAGGTTTCCACCTTTCATCTCCTCTCAAACCTGTTAGCAGTTGCGCTATCAATCTATTATCTTCGACATCTTCATTTATGGATCCAAGACTATCTGCTAGATCCTTCATCTTAGTGACATAGTCACTAATGCTTTGATTCGACTTCTTTTTGAACGTTGTGAATTCGGACCATAAGCTAGCCTTCCTAGCTTTCGTAGTATTTTGGAAATGATCTTCCAACGCACTCCATATGTCCTCCGCTTTCTCCATACCTCTAATGTGCGGTAGTAGATGGTCTGTAACGGTATTATAAATGTAAGCTCTTGCCGTTGCATCTTTCTTCTGCCACAACTTCAAGGCTTCTAATTCTTCTTTTTTCGGTTGACTATCATCTTTGAAAGTTGGATTCTTTTCTTCTCTGGTCACATACATCATTAAGTCCTTACTCATAAGTAAGGCTTCCATGCGCATTAACCATGCGGGATAATTATCTCTGTCCAATTTATCAATTTGGACATGATATGCCATGATCTTCTTGTTTCTGTTACTTCCGGTGAGTGTAATGTTAAAGGGTTTTATCTTTTGTAAACCTTTTCTCTGAGACTGACTTCGGAATGTTTCTTGACACCATTTGCTGTTGATCTCTTCAGCTTCACCTTTCTTTATGAAAGTTTTTCAAATTCTTTTGTATCTTCACTTCCGGTTGCCTTTTGAGAATGTTTCTGCTCTTCAGAAGCTTTCTCGTTCTGAAACCACTTGTGTGGTTAACCGGCTCTGATACCACATGTTGGGGATCTCACAGCTCTGAGACCACTTGTTGGTGAACGTCACAGCAAAGGCTTGAACCTTGTTAAGCCTGCGGAATTCGTCGTGCCACCGAAAGGATGCTAAACTAGAGCGATATTAGAACACCTGTATAATCAGCAGTAGCTCAGCACAGTTACTGTTACTTAACATATAAGACTGCGTTTCAAATTTACTGAGAAATTCACTCGAACTTTATCGGACAATCACCAGACTGACACCGTAATTATACCAGAATCTTACCGAAATCAATTGATGTTCTATTTGTAATTACTTCAAGTGAGTATACAAGAAGTAAGGAAGTGATGCGTGAACTTCCTTTACTGAATGAACACTTTCTGAAGTTTGAGGAAAAACTTCACCACTTCAGAATACCTCTTTTCGGTTAGACTTTGTACTATGTGTGCATATCCATTTCACCGAAATCTTTGATGAACTAATAGTAGAGATGTCTAGCTATAAGATAAGCTATCTCTCATACAAAACCTTAATTTATTATGCGAGATATACTTCGTTGTTCTACCGGAAAACACGTTTACTGAGAAAAACTGTAACTGACCGAAAAATACGTTTACAGAGAAGATATCGGAAAACACGTTTATTGAATGAACTGTAACTATTAACTGACTTTATACCGTAACACGAAAATACTCAGAGTTCTTCACATACGAACAGTGCGCAAAAACTTCCACATGAACATGTGTTTTCTATTAGAGAAGATGTGTACAAACTAGCTTGGCCTCTTCTTGCTCAAGCTATAGAAACTCTCCTACACAGTAGTTTCTGTTTACCATCTCTCTCAGATGAATACCTGACATTTCGGGTTTCTATTATTCATCTTTACATACGCGATCTCTGGCGTCTTCTGAAAAACTTCTCCTCACTTTTGACCTCTATATGCGCTCTATTTAAACTGCGCGCTTTACTCACGCACGTTCTTGTTCGCACGCTTCTTTTTCTTATGCACATTCTCTCTTTATATACAATTTTGATTCGGTATAACGAACTCTAACAAACTCTGATTCTGGAGGATTCTACGCTGTACATAATGGTCGTGAATTTGTCCCTTCACTAAGGCTTTTTGATTTTCTGAACATTTTGATTCCGCTTCTCTTTATCTTTCTTTATCTTTATGTCTGTCTATATGTCAAATTCGTGAGTGATTCTTCAACAATACACATACACATACACATACACATACACATACATATACACATACACATACACATACACATACACATACACATACACATACGCATACACATACGCATACACATACACATACACATACACATACACATACACATACACATACACATACACATACACATACACATACACATACACATACACATACACATACACATACACATACACATACACATACACATACACATACACATCACATACACATACACATACACATACGCATACACATACCATACACATACACATACACATACACATACACATACACATACACATACACATACACATACGCATACGCATACGCATACGCATACACATACACATACACATACACATACACATACACATACACATACACATACACATACACATACACATACACATACACATACACATACACATACACATACACATACACATACACATACACATACACATACACATACACATACACATACACACACAGACACATACACACACACACAAAGATAGACAAACACACACAGATACGCATACACATGCATACGCATACACATATGCATGCACATACACATATACATACACATACACATACACATACACATACACATACACATGCAGATACACATACACATACACATACACATACACATACACATACACATACACATACACATACACATACACATACACATACACATACACATACACATACACATACACATACACATACACATACACATCACATACACATACACATACACA